>VDFB02054536.1:0-37991 GCA_007258455.2 Sequoia sempervirens | reverse complement strand
CAAATCTGATGCAACAGACCCTCAAAATGATGGCGCCTAACTTAGTAATAAGAAATGGCATCTAAAAATGGTTATTAATTACTGACACGAATCCCAAGGCACTCCAGAAAGTACGGCCTTCAAGGAATGATGGATTTGCATTATAAAATCATAAGCTTCGTATTAAAATCTGCAAATATTCATGAAGGGGCGCCCTTACCAATGAGATGCAATGACACAATACCCAGAATGAGATTATTTTTGTTTTCTGATTTATGAGTGAAACTACAAATTCAGCCCTGTTATCAGCAACTCCAAAAAATGACATAAAATGCAATAAACTGAACTTCTAATGGCAAAACAACACTACAATGCAAACCTCACTACAAACTCACTCAGAAATAAGCAAACTTCTCCACTAGGTGCTATCTCTCAAGCACGAAGTCGAGCCAAGGCTAGGAGGCATTCATTCCTCGAAGCAATCCAGCAACCATTTCGGCAGCATAACAATAGCATAGACCAAAGATGCTGAAATGAGAACCAAAGGCTTCCTTTTGTAGTTTCCTGTTGACCTTCTCGAAACCCTAATCTTCTTTTGAGTCAAACCCTAATTCCCCAATATATGGCGTCCCACTTTCCCAAACAATATTTTAATTATTACTTTATTCCTTCATTGAAAATGGCGTCCACTTTTGCTTGGAATAAATCTTTTAATAAAAACATAATTACTTCCTTTAATGAGGCGCCCACCCATAAAGAACCTCTTTTTAAAACAACTTAAAGTAAAGTTGCTAGGCCAAGGGGTCAATGTTAAAATATAACATTAAACATGACTTCTTTAAAATAATTCAACTTATCACCTCAAACTGCATCCCGAGGCCAGAGTCTGAATACGCCAAATGAGTCAGCTGAAGAGGAAAGTCAACTGTGCCTGAGACCAACCAGTTTACTGCCAAAAATAGAATTTACTAAAAATAGTGTACCCTCAAGATGTCTGTATCGCTAAGAAGAATATACCATCGCTAAGCTCTCCTCAAACCCAAAGAATCCGGCCATTGAACTGGGCAATCCAACCCTCAGCAAGAACATCCTTCAAAATAGGAAACCCTTTAATTTTACCTTCCAAACTAGCTCTCTCGGGTCATCCGAAAGGCCAGTCGGTCGGAGACTGGGCTTGAGAAGGGACATTACAAAATTGAGCCAGACAAAGAAACAAACGAAGAATATGTGTACTAATTTATAGTTTTCCTCTATGTTAGTACTAAGGGGGAGTGTTAGAATTTAGTACATGACATAAAATAGTTAAATAAAATAGTTGAATAAATTAATTAACATGCTTTTGTTAATTTAATAAATAAATTTAGTTTGGGTAGTTATATTCCCATAAATAGTTTTATACGGGAATAATGGCTTTATAATGCCAATACTTTGTAATAGTTTGTGGTGCAATGTGAATGACTGATTTTTAATTCGAGATCAATCTCGTTTTTTATATATATATATATATAGACATTTTCTTGGCTGATTTTTCCGTTATGAAAAAAATTGGATCATTTGCACCTGAATGCTAGATATTTCTCCTCAAGATTTATCAGACAACAAAATGTGATAATAGGAGAAGGGATAAATTGGTCTGCATATTTTTCAGCTGACCTGAGAATGTTTTCCATTTGATATGTAACATATCTAATTGTTGGATATGTGTTGTAATACTTTGCATGTTATACACCCCTTGTAGACCACACCTTGGCACTATCATTTCTTGGGTCCTTAAGGATGTATTTTTGGCCTATGGTTTTATATATATTGTATTGTAATACTACTTAGTGGTTTCCTATATTGATGTGCCATCACATACTTGCAAATGGATTAGGGTAAAGCACAAGTGTGAAATATCTTATTGTATTCTTTACACTTGAGCTATTACAGTAAATGAGTACTGTTTTCACAGGGTATATCTCTTGTTATATTGTGAATGTGCCATTCTTTCTTTATGCCCATGTTAAGATTCTCTTAGCACTTAGCAGTGCTCCTGCATGACTTTATCATTTTGTTTCTCTTTGATGATCAGATATGTGTGATTCTATTTGTGCGGGAATCTCTTAAGTTTGAAAATTGCATTTTCTTGGCAAAAGTTTTACAAATCTATAATTTTGACAAATAAAACATTTCCTCTGTAATTCAGTGTCTGCAGACATGGCACATGGTGTGCATCCAAATTATTCTGACAAACATGAGGATCATCACAAACCTGAATTGCAGAAAGGTGTCGTGATCAAGCATAATGCCAATCAACGCTATGCAACCAATGTTGTGACATCATTTCTTTTCAAAGAAGTAGCAAACGTCCATCATCTTCCTTGTCAGGTAAGCATTAAGAGAATAAAACCATCATATATGCTTGAATGATGAAAACAAGTTCACATAGGATGTACTTCAGTAATTAAAAGATAAGTTACAAGTTTAGAATGAAGTATAAGAATGTTCCTCATTTTTCTTTTAGCAAGGTAATTAGAAGCTATGTGCATATGTTCTGAAAACTGTTTCACCTGGGGTACATTTCATAATTCATATTCTTGGAAGTGTGATTTTCACTCCAAATATTTTTTGGCTGATGCTGAGATTTTCCTGTATATTAATTCTGTTAACAGTCAAAATGGAGATGTAATGTGGATATATAATTTCTAGACAAGCTAAAGCTTCCATTTGATAGGAGGCTGCAAACCTATCCCAGAAACGTTAGATTGCCAATATTTTGTAGTTGGCCCTGTCTTTTGGGATGGCCTAGAAAATGTTTTGTTTTGAAAAGTCATCAGAATGACATTGTTGAGCTGTTGGGTTGTTCGGTTGACAACCATGTTCCAATAATCCACCACTATCAGCTCGCCTTTCCTGTTTATTCAGATATGAATTTCTGAGCTGATATCATTTTCTTTTCCTTCTTGCATTGTTTATGCATGATGAGTTGTGTTTCTAGCTTCCAGTGTACATGCTGCCATCTCTAAACGTCAGTCAGGTTCCTAGTATTCTAAATTGTTTGTTTATTTGCTTATGCATTTGAGTGGTCGCATTTGTTGATGATACTCTTCCATCTGCTTCCTCTACTTTGTCAATCTGCTTGTTGCTTGTGCCATTCAATGTAATGCAATAATTACTTGTCTGATTCATTTTTATTCTGATTTCCTCCACAGTCTATCCAGACAAAATTTTAGAAAGAGGCTAAAGAGTGAAAAGTCTGAAGCAGTGAATTTTCTAAAAAATTCCATTTCTCCCCTATACTAACAAACACTTAGAGGTGCTTGTGTGTGTGTTGTGTCTGCCCTTACCTTGTGATTATTCATCAATGTACACCATGAGTTAAAGGTCAAAGAGATCTCACTAAACATGGAAAAAAATTAATTTTATCTTGAATAACTTGCGTACTAAACATAGTGAAAAACCCCATGAAAATTATAAATATCCTTGTATTCTCAGATAAGCTTTGAATAGTGTTTCTTTGGCATTTTATTTTTCATCTATACTCTCAAAGTCTTTCTAAGGATATTGTATTATAAAAATATGTTTTCTGCTTAATTTCTATGCTGAACGTTGGGTCCTAGTGGTTTGGTTTAAGTGATCTTTGTCCTTGAAAAGTTGTATTTTCATGAAATTGTTATTTTCTATCAATTATCAGATTATTATCATGCTTTCATTAAATAATAGTGTAAATGGTTCTATTATTGGATTTGTACTTTGTGTAATATACAGCCTATATATATTTTTTTCCTGTGTTTGTTTTTTGATATGTTTTTGCAGTTTGGTTTTGCAATACAGACAAATAACAACAATACATCCAATAGAAATATGTGCAATAAAAAGATCTGTAATCAACTATTCCAGGAATAACCATAAACTAAAAGCTGTTCTAGATTTATTAGTCATAGTATATTTGTTACAGGAGGGTTTTTACAACATATTAATGATCATAAATCACTTATTATGGCATTTATAACATACCCATAAGCTGCTGTTGCAAAATTTGGAAATCTGAACTTGTACTAGCAACCTAGGAATGCAATGAAAGCTTGATATCTTCACAAAACCCTACTGGTTTCTCCTCCAAACAGTTGCTGAGTGTTCCTCTAGTCTAGGCACCCCAAAAACCTCCAACAAACAGCCCCAAAACTAGGCAGAGGGTTCCCACATGCTCATGTCCCTCTAGGAAGTGTACGGCCTGCCTAAAAAGGGTATGGCCAGCATAAAATGGTTTTAAAAATCTAGAAATTGTGCTTTCACCCTGCTGTTCGTACCGCTTAGATATGCCCTCAAATTTTTGATATGAAACCCTTTGTAATCTTAGCAAAATTTGAACAATGAAGCTCCTAAATGACCCTTGAATGAAGTCACCTGTAAAAATCCACTAGGAATGATCTCTCACAATTGAAGTGGATGTTCTCCGTAAGGGTTTTCGTCCTTGCAAAGGAAATGAAGAATGCTGGTCCAAACTGTGTGTTTCTCCAAATTAGATTCCAAGCATAATGCAAAAAAGACTTTTTAAAGCACTTATACTCCTCCCAAAAAGCCCACGCCCACCTTGGGGAAATAAACACTTTATTTAAATTTGATAAATTCCCTTGTGTCTCCTCATTAAGGCATCCATTTTTCAAACTCACCTAAATTTACTTTTAAATACTCCTTATGTCTCCAAAACGCCTTTTAATAAAGTCCTTTTTAAAATATTAAAATAACATTAAGTTAAATATTTAATTTCTTATAATATTAAAGTTATTTTAAAATAATTCCCTAGGCCATAAAAATCACCAAATAAACATTAAATACCATAACTAAACATCCCAAGGACAAATTGACACAAAAAGTGCCAAGTCGGTGTTGGGGAGGTGGCTTACTAAAAATAGTAAGTATTGGACCAAGTGCTCGAAAAAGCTCTGAAGAGTGTTAGAAAGATACTCCTATAATCCTGAACTCACTACTTTTTATTTTCTTTTTGCTTTGCTCCATTTTTGTTTGAATTTTTATCTCCAAGGCTTGATCTTATATACCAATTAATTCTGGTTTTCTGTAATTCACATACTTGTAGTTTGTTCTCAAGTATATTATTTTTGAGGGTGGATGTTGTTTTCGAAATACCTATGGCCTTTTATAACAGTCATATCCACAACAGATTCCTACATATTGGAGATAAATTATTTTCTGTAATAATGGTAGATTTTCCATACCTTTATAACTTTGATTGTCGTCAATGGACATGCCTCCTCTTTGCTAGGACCATTTTACTTCATCCCCCTCAACTATTGGCGGTGCCGTTGGATTGTGTATTGCGCGCCTTAGCCTGTTAGAGGTTAGTAACGGAGGTGGTTCTATGTTGTGTTTTATTGCCCACTGAGTTATATCTTTGTTGTATCCATCCCATTCTACTACGAAGTAATGTTCGGCTATGAACACTAGCTGTAGGCTAGGGCCTTCGTCCTCTCAGTCTTTTGAATGCTCTTCTATATGCCATTCTTTGGTGGTCTTCCTCTTCTTTTTTTCTTCGTCTAGCTTGTAGGTGATGTATCCTCTTTCTGGTCTTGAATATGGTGCTTTCAAGTGCCATCCGCCATGTAGCTTAATCCATTTTGTAGGTGGCCCAAAGAGTGCATATGTAAAATGCCAATGAATTCTAGGTACCGCCACACCTTTAGGCTCTCGTAGAATAGGTTTTAGTACCATAGCAACAAAAATCGTTTGGGGAAAAAGTTGGCAAACCAAAAGTTTAGGATTTTTTGAAAAAATCGATGAAAAATTGGATATAAAAAAATGTAAAAAATTGTAATAAAAAGAAACGAAAGCTACTCTTTTTTGAAATTTAAGGTCATTTCCATAGCATAGAGATATAGAGAGAAAATAAAATAGAGAGTTTAACCCATGAATTGTAGAAAATATATTTATGTTGTTTATATTCATATATCTAATTACATTGCATTGCACAAAACATACTTCATAGTGCATAAATAATAACTAGATATTGAGAGTTGACAAAATGGCAATTGTAATATAGTTTGTAACTTTGTACAAATTCAACCTCTAAGTTAAGTACAAAGTTGGAAAAAAACAAATGTAGCCAATGGTAGCTATGCTAGAGGGTAGCAGGTTCTGATGATGAAGCTCCTAGGTCAAAGCCTCTCCTAATTCATTCAACCACGTGACTATTCAAGTTAGCCTATAGGATCTTGAAATCCTCTGGCTCAAGAAAGTCATCATCACCAACAATCCACTCAAACTCTGGATCAATATCATCAAGGTCAATTGGGTCATCATCTTCAATAGTACCTATTTTTGTCCATGTAGAAATTAGTCTTGGCCTTACAAGTGAAAAAGATAATGAATACAATTTCAACTAACTGCAAGTATATTGAAAGTCTAACCTTGAGCTTTCATTAGCTTCAAGCAGAGGTTGTGGTGAACAAACATTGAGTCATTCATCTGTTGTTGTGTTTCTTAGAGTGTATGCATTCAAAAACAGTTCAAGTACACTCACAAGTGGATGAACTACATGGCTGGCTCAAAATGCGTCTCAACATCCATCTAAGATTTTTGGTTTCATGAGCAAAAAATCCCACCATTGTGCTGAAAAACACATTATATGGAGATGATATCATGTAAGAATATCTTTTTTTTTTTTTTTAATACATTTAATGATCATGTTCACAGAATAGAGAAACTATCACAAGTTTATAGAGTCTACTTGGTTGGAAGGTCTTTCTGCCTTCCATGATAGCCTTAGATGACGGAAACCCCTTGCTTGCTTGTACATTGACAACACTGCATAGCTGCTTGCAATTGTTTTGTGGTAGGAAACATTTTCTCTATGCATATGAACAAGCCCTATGTGATCTCACTATCATGTTTGAAATTTGAATGAAGAGTTATAAAATAACATTGGATTGAGATAGTATCCTGTAGCATGGAGAGGAGAGTACATTTGTCGATCCCATCTTCTATCAATTATGTCCCATAATGGCATATATTTGTCTCGGTTATTTTCCATCCTACTCATCACCTCCTTGGCCCTATCCATGGCCTCATATAAATATCCCTGGGGGGATTTATCCCCATCCACTAGTATCAAGACTTTTACTAGAGGTTCTAAAAATTCTACAACTTGTTCAACTACATCCCAAAAACTAGTAGAATACATGTACCCTACCACTGCTATGCCATCTGCTTGATTAAGCTAGACTCCATCCACTCATTTGAAACAAACATTCGTTTCAAATTCATTTTTTGGTGGCAAAGAGCCTGTAGTGCAAGAAAGAGTGTTGCAAATGTTGTCACCCTTGATTGAAGTAGCTCCTTGCCCTCTATGAAAGAACGTATCATGGACAAAACCCTCATGTGATTATAAATGAATTTTGTAATTGTGCGAGCCTTTTGAAATACCTCTTTAACCCATTCAAGTTTCCCAATGTCCTCAAGAGTTAGATCAAGGCAATGTGTTGCACATTGGGTGAAAAGTATAGAGGGGTATTTGTCTGTCAAGAGTCTCCTAGCAACAACACAAGCAACAACATTGTTTGTAATAAATTGAACCATATTTTTTGACCCTACATCTTTGACCACTAGGTGAAACATCTTGAACAATGCAGCTGCAAATTTGATTGTATCTGATGTATCCATAGATTTCAAAAATATAGTGCCAATATCACAAGAGACGAGGAAGTTGATGAGGGTTCAATTCCTTTTGTCTACCCATCCATTTGACATTATGGTGCAACCAGTCTTAACACACTCTAGTCGATGCTCATTAACAACATCATTAACATCTTGTCCTGCATCATTGAGCATACCAACCCTCTGTCTCATAAGATGAGGCTTTGAACCCAGGATCCGCAGCTGCAATAGCATCCACCATACCTTGCCAATATGGTGACCTAACAACATGAAATGGAAAGTTAGAGTAGTATTAGAAGTTTCCAATCGCCTTCTTTGCTTGTTCATGGACATTTTTCGTCCATCCTATACTCTCCAAAGTGGTCTGTGATCCTGGTGTAGTACGAGGTGCAAAGAAAGCATTGATGTTTCCTCCACCTGTGTTTGGGTCACGTGTTGTACGAGGTGCAAAGAAAGCATTTGAGCCTTGTTATACCAATGCAATGTAAACCACGTCTCTCGTTCATCTATGTATAAATGTAATGTCCCCATTTTCATGAGCATCAGTTTTCCGAGGTATTAGCCTATTCTTGACCTTTGTAGGCTAATGGGCTTGGTTAGAGGGTCGTTTGGTGGCAGTTTCTGAGTCAGTGGTTGGCTTTTTCTCCTGGATTCAGTAGTTATAATGGGGTTTCCTATGTTATGCTGATTGTTGGAAAACATAACGTTGGAAAACATAATGTGTTGGAAAACATATTGTTGAAAAACATAATGTTGTTATCCGGATGTTGGAGAACATGTTGTGTTATCTGAATGAAACCAAATGTTTGCTAACATGTTTGCACTTTATGTATTCTAAAGTTATATTTTAATATTATAATAAAGTGCAAATTAAAAAATAAAATAATTAATGATTTTTTAGAAGCTTCTAGAGTGGGCTGACCTCAAGAGGAGAAAAGTATATTAAGAGGGGGTGGGCTTGGCTTCTAATCATCTAGGAATTGATATTTGCTTGATGTTATTGTTTGGTGAGGGAGCCATCTAGGGTTTCTGCCATTTCCAGCCATTGGGAACAAAAACTCTAATTGGTTATGCAATTTTGAGGTTGTGAAATATCAGCTGAATTATTGCTATTTGAGTGGGCTTTATTTTAGAAGTCCAATTTGTACTACATTGGAGGATTTACAGATTTTTCATTAGAGCTGATTTTCAGTCATTGGAGGGTTTCAATTTGCATACTCATACTCAGATTTGGCTTATATTGGCACATCCTTGCATCCAAATTTTGTGCACATTAGCTCAAACTCTTCGCAGCTGCTTGGAGATCATTTTAGGAACAAATTGGAGGTGTTTCCAGGTTGCTGTTATTTATTTCTGAAGTCTGATACACAGCAGCAAGGGCACCATTGGCATGATATTTTTGCTCATATCTCATCATTGAAGCATCCTATGGTTTTGGGCATTGTTGCATTTTGTTCCTTTAGTCCTACCGATCATTTCAAGTGCTAAGAAGTGGAGTTTTATTGCTGCATTTATTTATCTAAAATATTGCCAGGCAAGGGTAGGGCAGCTTCACCAAGGAGGGGCGATTTCATGCTTGGAAGGCTTCAAAAATTCCAAGAAAAATCCGAGATCTTCTTCACTCATTTTGCTGATCATTCATACTTCAAAAATTAGGTTCTTTGATGTTATTTGAACTTGTATTGCATAATTTTCTGAGTACAAAAGTCAGAAGTTGTTGGCAACCATGAGAGCACTTGGTTGAAGTCTTTTGGTATTTGAAATTCAGTCATTGTATCATCTTTGCAAATTGAAATTGTAATCAGACTTTCATATCAGCAATATTCAAATTTCAGACTTTAATACATTGAAGTATGTTTGCCAAATGTTTGCGAAAATGCTTCTTGGCTGTAGGTATGCATTTTGCCTTAGGAACTCATGTATTTGCATATGAAAAGAATTAAACAAGTGCATTTCATTCTCAGCTTATTGCTAGACCTTTTTGACATTCATTTCAAAGCATTTGCATCATTTCTACTTGATTGTAACAAGATCCACAGCAAAATGAAACACCAATCAGCAAGCAAGGAGGTTGTATGCGAAGTGTTTGACAATATTCTTTGAGGCCTAAATCAGCAAACTAAGGTCAGATATTACAAGGAATATTATAAGTGGTATCAAGACATTTTAAGTGTGAACATTGCCATTTTAGTCTATTCCTCTCCCTTTAGGGTGAAAAACCCTAGACCTGTTAGAGGGCTCTTAGCTACTAAAATCTTTGTTTACATTTTGGTGAACCTGACCATATTCCTTGAGTGCGAATTCAACAAGTTACGGCCAAAATCAGTTACTTGAAGTCAGATTGAGCAAGGAATATTACAATAAAGGAATAAGGTATATTAGAGAAGATAGGCAAGGATCTTGTACAAGCTTGCAGATTTGAAGATATACTCCACCTTGTGCCCTTGTAGATAGGTTGAAAGATATTATTGAGATAGCCCTTGTAGTACGAGGTGCAAAGAAAGCATTAATGGAGATAGCTTGCCAACATCTTGAGGCCAAATGGAATATGAACAAGAATAAATTGTATTCTTATCAATTATGATTCAATGTTGTTGTGTGATGTACAATGTAGTAGAGACCCCTTGGTTATATAGCCAAGGTGAAATACAAGATGTCATAAGATTATGACAAGTGTCTTAATCATATGACATAAGACAACTTATCACTACTACCTAGGTTCACATGTGTTACAAGTCAAAAGATAAGATAACAACTAATGACAACTAACACCTAGAAAGATTCTTAGGAGCTAAGTAAACTTAACATGTAAATAAGTCCCCTATGTTCCTAGAAATGAATTAACTAGGTACAAGACTTTATTTACACCAACAACCCCCCTTAAGTGCAAATTAGGGAGTAGCAGATTATTATGCAAATGACACAAAGATGGGTCCTAGCTACGAGCCATGTTAGATACCCATGTACAATGGAAAAAAATCTCTCACAAACAAAGAAAAGGAGAAAACCCAGTGGGACAAAACTCCTCCCCAAAGGAGAGATGAAATACAAAAAAGAAATGCTCTCAATGATGTATGAGAAGGCCCAAAACCCCATGTGAGAAAAAAGAACCCCACCATAAGAGAGAAGAAGATGAGAGACAATGCAACGCCCCCTCAATGTTGAGTCTCTTGCAATGATGGTAGATCGACATTGAATGCTAAAGATGATCCAATCTCATCGAACAATGTTCCTCTTAGGAAGAAACAAAACCATGATAGTATGTAGGATGTTAGGAAGATGGATGATGGATGATGTCTCTGAAGCATGCTCAAGTGTCTCCATGTCGACGCCGAAAGCTGACACACTCCAAACGGGCTTTCTAGGCCACACTGTTGAAGAAGACAATTCAGAATCTAGTAGAGATGAATGTAGAACATGATCCAAAGAGAAAGATATCCCCTTTGAAGTCAAAAAAGCCTACAAATGCTGTCCAAAAGTGTCCACAGTCACGTCAAATTGTAAAGAATGATCATGTAGTGATTGAACAAGAGGGTCAAAGTGTTCCCTTACAACAACTGAAGAAGGATCTTCTCCATCAAAGAGAAGATGAATGTCATCAATGATGTCTCCCAAATCTGCAATGCGGGACTCACAAAACAAACCAACAATGTCTGTCAAGTACTCATCCCAAGTAGCCAATTCTGAAAGACAATGTATGTCTTGCTGCACCGAATCACAAGGAACCAAAACTGTGGAATCGTAAGCATCCTCAGGTACAACAGTAGATGATTCTTCCAATGCTAGATTACAAGAGTCCTTAGCCTCAAGATGTTGACTCATAGATGAAGAAGATGAACCCTCTAAATCTAGATTAAGAGCCATAAAACTAAAGTCTCAATAGACGTCTCTGTAGGAGGAGAAGGAGAAGGTTCTGTGTCATCAAGATTACCATAACTTTCCCAATCAATAAGTGTTTCAGCTGTTTTATCATCAATAGGTCAAAATCCTACAAGTGGAACAAGACAATCCGCAATAGGATCCTCTTAGAATGGAGGTTCATTCAAGTCTCCATACATCTCCCAAAGTTTGGTCATAATGTCACGAGGGATTTCAATACCATTAGTGGCCATTTGTGTATCAATATCACATCTACAACCAATTACTCCTAGGATATGTTCTGTTTTTATGTCCCACACAACTCTTTTCCATTCTGATGAAGGTTTAGGAACTAGTCCATAAAGATATGGCAAAAGATTAATCCACCTACAATGTGTTAGGATTCCATCTTGCCAAGACTTAAAGTTCCATTGATTTAACTTTATTACAACAGGATGTGTTTTTATGCCCATACTAAGCTCTTCAATTTTAGTCCCACAATAGACTAATCAAGCGACACAAGCCAACAAAGGCAAAAGATTACCCCCCCAAAATTACTCAATCATGAAACCCCCCAAGCAATATTTGATTTGTGGCACTTTATACTTAGTGTGTTTACAGTTGCCACTTGCCAAAAACAACAAAGTGGTCTTGATCTTGGTACATGCAGATGCCAAAAATAGGCCACAAGCTCAAAGTAAAATTTTTACAGCATATGACATCAAACTAATTACACTACTGGACAATACACGAAAAAATATGCACTTTCAAAAAAAATTTCACCCAAAAATGTTACCGGAGGAGCAAGATATGAGCTCCCAAAGTTCCCAAAATGAGGGCAAAGCAACAACACTTGTGAGAATCTACAAATTATGGAAAATCCAGACACTAAAACCAAAATCTGATTGCACCACCGCGAAGAGCACTAAATTCTACCCCAAATAAAAAAAATTGCTTGAAAAAAGGAGTCAAAATGAGTGAGATATGAAGCTTCAAATTTCGTCTTGAAAAATGAAAATGCAAATGGTGAGGGGGGAAAAATGATTTTAGGAGTGCTAACATGTTGTTGACGTCAGCCGACCATGGGGTTAAATTTGACATCCTCGTGGCCATCAGAAAAAGAATATGCTCTCTGCAAATGGTATATTTTGCCACCAAGTACCGTGCAAAATATGCTGTTGATATCGCCCAAATATTCTCATTTCTCCCATGACTCAAAGAATCTCTACGAAATCTTTGAAGGAATTAGAATCTTTGATTTGACTGCCGGATTGGATTTGACGTTGGTTTATAATATTCGTTGGATTTTAAAATGTCAACTGCCTTTTTTGAAACTGAGGCTGCCGCTAGATGTATGTGGTGGGGTTGGGTAGGCCACGTGGAGGCCTGCGTGGCGGGCGGTACGCTGCTACAGTACGCAGAGTACCTACTCTTTGCGCAAAGCCTTTATAATATTTTTGATTTTTAAACCAAAAAATTTAGAATGAATTTTTTTTGAAACCTATTAAATTTTTAGTGTATATTTTTAAAAAAAAAAAATGCCTATTAAAATTTTCATATCGACTGCGAATATTTTTTCGACTTGGTACGATTTTTCTACGACAACGGTATGACCCGTATTTATGACGTCCTTTGGGGCCATACGGCTTCCTGGGCAATTTTTTTTTTCCTCAGCGGACAACTGTTCCGAATTCGACGAATTGACAATTGATCTTAGGGTTTTTGGCCCTTTTGGATGTGATGGTAGGGTCGGATTTGACCCAAAATGCTCCAAAAATGCAGCTATTGTATGGATCTAGCAATCACTCTTTAGCTTCAAACCCTTATAGATTTGGCCTCATATGTCCGATTTGGACGAAACAAAGGCGAAATCGACTTTTTCGAACCTTCCAGACGCATTGGTGACCTCAGATTTGTACCAACAAGCTCCGATTTAAACCTGCAATAAAGAGCCACAAAAAGGAATCCCCCCAAATCTGGTATTTCTATCAAATTTTTCTGACTCTCCAGATCATCATACAATGCAAGAGAAGAGCATACTCAACTTTTCAAGATTTACCATCTCTCTTCAAAAAAGACTATCCAATGGCACCCAACCTACTCTAATACCTTGTTAGAATTGGCTATGGAGATACCCTGCCAAGATCTCGAGGCCAAATGGAAAGCACAAAGAGAGAATATGAATATGACAAGAATAAATTGTATTCTTATCAATTATGATTCAATGTTGTTGTGTGATGTATAATGTAGGAGAGACCCCTTGGTTATATAGCCAAGGTGAGATACAAGATGTCATAAGATTATTACAAGTGTCTTAATCATATGAGATGAGACAACTTATCACTACTACCTAGGTTCACATGTGTTACAAGTCAAAAGATAAGATAACAACTAATGACAACTAACACCTTCTAGAAAGATTCCTAGGACCTAAGTAAACTTAGTAATGAATTAACTAGGTACAAGATTTTATTTACACCAACAATTCTATCATAGAGATTATATATATCAATCAATAGGGTTTCATCAAATAAAACTTCACCAAAGTTTAAGCAAGCTCATCCAAAATAAGAAATAACCTAATTTCATTCAAGCAAGCTCAACATGCATATAAATCATCTTTTCTCAAACACTTGCATTCATAAACAATTATGATTTCAACATAAAGAGAATAGAGTAGTAAAATCAGCATGTCTGGAATTGTAGCTCCCCATTAAAATACTACTTCCTAAGCTTAGTTCCTACAGTCACGCTTGCTGCTCCTATGTTCAGCCTATCTCCATTCCTAGCCTCTTTCAAAACTCTTAACAAGTACAAATTCTAAAAGCAATCTCTCTTTTCTCCTAATGCACTTAGCAACTTATTTGCACATAAAACTACAATAGTGAATTTCAAAAGAATGAATGAAAAATGAATGCCAAAAGGTTAAGAAGCTGCCTCTACTTATACTAAAAATTGAGAAACTTATTGCTACAAACAAGCTCTACAATTCGCCACCTTTTCTCTTCCAATTGCCACCACTTAACATCAAAAACCAACTTCTCCTCTAAATGAGTCGACTTAGTCAATTGAAATGAAATGTGGCTACTCAAACAATTAATATGCAAACACATATACAGTCCTTGCATTTTCAACTTCTCTAATATGGCCGAGTCACCGTTTTAACTGCCAGTAACTGCCATTTTATTGAGTCAAACATAGAAATGTTTACATACAAGTTTCTTATTTGCATAGCAAGTCAACTTCTTCCTAGCTTCACCCAGCGCATGGCTTGACCAAGTCTTCATGCTCTTATTTAGTTGTGCATGGCTTTCCAACGCAACACTTGACTTTTATTTGCATTCTAACTCTTACATGGCAATGAATACTACACGTCATTATGTTGTGTGTTGGGTTTTAACGTAAGCAACAACTTTAAATAAAATGCATCGCTTCACTTTAGCGTAGATTTAAGCGCTTTATATGCTTCAATAAATATTATTCACTTTGCATACAAAACAATACATTATATACTATGCGCTTTGCATTAAACTTCCTCTCATATGCATAGCATATAATTATCATGTTGCTAGCTTTTATACAAGACATTCACCAATATATGGTCTGCATTATATATGCACAAAAGTTTACTTTATAAAATTTGAAATGTATATAAACATTATATATATATATATATATATATACATATTAAAATCATTGGTCGATATTTAAATATATTAACAATTATATATATATATATATATATATTAATATGTATGTATATGTATATCAATTAACGTACTCATATATATATATATATATATATTATACATATATCATTATTTTAGTATCCATAATTAACACATATTTACATATTCATTGATCGGTATACATACATATATATGTCATATATGTACAATCGATATTCTCATGCATATGATATATCCGTACATGAATATGCGTAAGTACGTCTACCAACGTATACACATACACGTATATACTCACCTGTATGAGTTATCACAATCACACACACACACACACACAAATATATACACGAGGAACTTATACTTAACACAAAGATTTAGTCATGTAATCCAAACTAAGAAACAATCAAGAAATCAAAGACAAACAAAAACTATTACAAATCATCCTCAAACTATGACCGAAGGTTTACTTACTAATTCCCGAACTAGCTTGACTCAACTTGACCAAACTAGGATGTGAGTGTGTGATAGCTCAAATAGGCTCATTAAAGGTTACCAAACCAAACTCTTCTCCTGAGTGATACTCCCCCTCTCTTACCTAAGAGTTCGATTCTTTCTTGCATCCAACTTAGTGCATCATAAAGGTAGTTAGCCGATCACATGAAATTCATTTGCATCATCAAAGCATTAAAGTAATTGTATTCCAATACATATTCATTCATCACATTTTCCATTAGAATATACAAAACATAATCATGCATTAATACATCTGGTAATCCCACAATGGAGTGTAACATATCAAAGTCACGATTTGCATTTAATATCATATTTACTCATAAAGGTAAAAGTAACTTGGTAACTAAGAAACAAGGTGTAACATTTCTCGCAAATGAGGTGATCTAACAAGGTCAAAAGGAAGTCCATGCCATAAATGCAATGAGCAATGCTCTGATCTGCAATCTCCCTTGCTTCATTTTTGAAGGCATTCTCCAATGGGCCTCTTTTTTCGTTTAATCAAAACTTATCTCCTTCAGAAGATGGTGGCATTTGCATGAAAGGATATGGGCCAGCTAGTTGTGATAAGCCACTAGGACATCTTTGCAAGCTTCTCTTGGGAAGAGGATGTGCCATAAACTTTGATTTGTTACATGCCATGTCAGCCTCCTCTTTATCTTTAATATAAGCCAATATTTGGTGTTTTGGCAACCCTTTTTTACGGCTCGGGGAAAACTATTATTCCATGTAAAGGAATAGCGCACAAATGAGCTTTCACTCAAAAGTATGAGCTCTTATATTGAGTTCCACATTGACTACAACGCCAAACATTATCCCCACCACTGAGAATTTTTTTAATCATTGTCATATGTCACCAAAGAGGTGATGATGCATCATATTTCAATTGACTCTTTGCATTTAAGCCAACTAAACTAGAACTACTGGCCATTTTGTATGAACCTAAAATTAAAAATAAAGAATTACAAATTAACAACTAATTTTTTTTAGAAAAAAATGGCATTACAACCCCTTTTTATGAATAAAAAGTTGTTAAAAAAATTCAAAACTTAAAAAAAATTCAAAACTTGAAAAATCTTCATAAAAATTATTGAAAATTTGAAAAAAAGGAAAGATTCACTCACCTTTGATGGTTAGATCTTCTTTGTGTAGCTATTTCTCCCATGTTTCTATAGGTTGAACTCCTTTGTAGCTCTCACCTTCGAAAAAAAGATAAAACCTTCAAAAACCAACAATGGCAGCTTAGAGGCAAAAAATGGTGTTTTTGGCCTTTTGTGTTTTTGAAATAACTTAGATTAGGTCGGCCAAGGCATAGTAGCACATTTTTAAGGTTTGAAAATTGTTATTTTATTTGTTCTGGCACTTTTATGAGGCCCCTACCCTGCGGGTCCTCTTGGGTACGCCCATGGTTTCGTCTGGGCGCCTTGGGTACTCTGTGGGTCCTTTATTGGGTCCTTTTGCAAAGGACCCATAGAGTACCCAGGGTGCCCAACGGAACCTTGGGCATACTCGGACCCAAATCAAACCCAGTCAGGTACCGGGAGGGGGGGGCTAACAAAAGAACTCAGTAACATAGCTTAGAAGTAGTTAGGTTGCCTTGGGGGTATGAGGGCCTAGACCCAAATCCAAACCCATCATCATATGTAGCTACTGCCTTTAATTATTTTATCTCCTTGATACTTGAAATCACAACAAAATTTGAATCTTAGTCAAAAGCAAAGGTGCTTATAAGATTCACTCATACTTGATTTTTCTAAACTCGCTTTATTTCAGAATTGACAACCACTCCTCTTGCCCCTACTGAAACAACCCCTATGGTGTTTGAATCTGACTTCCTGTGTTTTTGTTTGACTTTCTGTTTTTTTTGTATTTTGCAATATATTACTAGAAATTGAACAATTAAGGACAATGTGAAATGTAAAGGAATATGCATAAACTATTGAAAACCCAGAAACTTTATTTGATTTCAATTACAAATCCAACATACCCATTTTCTAGATTTCACTGTTAGAATTTTGTTTTCTGGAAAACAACAACCTGGTGGATCAAAACTTAGTCGCCTAGCTTCAATCTACTCAATGTTTAACCCAGAAATGTTGCAGATCTTTTAGTTAATGTTGGATGCTTAAGAAGAGTGAAGAATCTGGCCAAGAATCAAGTTGTTCAGCCTTGCAGCCAAACACGTCCCTCAAAAGGAGTACGGCCTGTCCTCAAACTCACACATCTCAAATCTGGAGATGTCTATACTGATTTGATATTCTGAAAATCACTGGCAAAGAAGTCGCCCAAACCCCAGGCAGATAAATAGAATGGTACAACTTAAATTCTAAACCCATGTGCTAGGAAGGAAGCAACATCACAATCCAACGTGCTGGTTTATTACTAAGCAATCTACAATTTATTCAGTCATCATAACCTTATTCAGATTTGAAATCAAACTGTCCATAATTTGATTATTCTTCAATGCTTAACTCAGAAATTAAGCTCAATCGTTGATCCCGGAATGAGACAAATCATGAAAGAACCTTGCACGATCTTGCGCACTTGCAGAACCTGTTCTAAGAGAGGGTATCCATCCTCAATCAGCCTAAAAAAGACAACTTGCAGCAGCAGCTCCAAAAATGATATAATATTCTTCAATAATTGAATAATGAGCCAAATCCTTGCCTTATGGAAAAGGACACCACTTTTAGGTTTTCAGCCTTTGACAAGTCAAACACAAATATCTTCTCTTGAAAAGCAACGCCACTTTTGACAAGCTCGTATAATTTAATATTAAAACATTTGTCAAAGTGACTTTTCACTTAAATACTTCATAAAGTGACTTTTCACTTAAATACTGTATAAAGTGACTTATATTCTTTTAATAAAGTCACTTTCACTTTATAACATTAAATCACGAAATCACCTAATAATAGAATATTATTAAATGACGTGACTTAATAAATCAATAACTCTTGGCCCGAATATAAAAATGACCCCTCGAGGGTGTCCCATGACCAAGATCAACTGCAAGGGTATCTTCACTGACCCAAAATGTCACTAAAAATAGTAAGTAACAAGGACAAATCCTGAAACCCCTCAGAAAGATTCCCTAATCATCCCGTTAGCCTATGGAAACTATAGTAATAGGCTAACCCTGTTCCTCAAGCCACTGGTTAGGAAGGGGACACTACAGTACGCCCTCCCCAAAATTGCTTGTCCTCAAGCAATCTCATCATAGGATGCTGCAATGTATCCTCATTCTCCCAAGTTGCGTCCTCATCTGGCAAGTCCTTCCACTTAACCAAATATTCCCTGATTACTCTACACCTCAAATTACGCTCCCTAGTATCGATGATAGCCTCAGGAATCAAAATCAATTTCCCCTCCTCATCTAGGGGTTGTAACGTTGTAGAAGGTGTCACATTATGTCCCAACATCTTTTGAGGCGAGATTGTAATGTCCCCATTTTTGCGAGCATCAGAGTTTGGAGGATTAGCCTATCATTTGGCCCTCGTAGGCTAATGGGGTTGTTCAGAGGGTTCTATTTGGCAGTTATCTGGTTGCCTTCTCCTTTAGAGTAGAGTTTGGTTCAAGTTGGCCTTCGTTTTGTGATTTAGGACTCAGTTTCACACACCTACTATTTATAGTAAGTCAGCAAGTCAGGAGAGTCCAATATTTCTATTTATAGTAAGGCACCTGGACGTGTGGTGAGTTCAGCATTGATCCCAGCTTTCAGTTGGCCGGGCTAAATAAGGAGTAATGTGCAAGTTATATTATTTAATTATTATTATTAAGGGTGGCTTTAACAATAATTAATCATGAAAAGCATATTATAAAGATATATTATAACTTTATGTCTAAAGGGGCCACTTAATTGACTAAAAGCACATTAAATAATTTATTAAATGGGCCCCTACTTTGAAAAGATATTTTATAAAAGTTATAAAGGGCACATTTAATATTATTTTAAATGATCAAAAAAGAAGATTCTAGAGGGTCGACCTCTTCTTGGAGAAATTATATAAAGGGATCAACCAAGCTATTGTGATTTCATCCAAGATTTTGATATTTGGCTTTGAAGTGTTTTCATTGTGGAGAGGAGGAAACCTAGGGTTTTTGCAATTTTTGCATATTTGGCATTGGAGAGCATAGCTTCTTCATTGTAACAACTACCTGAGGGTGTGAGACTATCGTCTGAAGGTTACTTTGTGGATTGGCTTCATCCAGGAGTCAACATTGTGCTTCATCGAATTTATAGGAGAGATTCAGAATAAGGGTTTCATCATCTTTTCAAGATCAAAAGATTGTTATTTGGGTATGATCAATCTTTGTAAATTCAAAGCAATAATAAATAATCAAGTTGATCATTTGATATTGTAGTTTCAACATTTCTCCCTTTGCATTTGCTTTACAAGTTTATGCATTTCTTGGTAAATATTTCGAAACTTCAAAAAACACAAAAACCAAATCAGCAGTTGCAAAGAAATTTATATTTAGGAGAACTAGGGTTCTCTTGATGTGATTTTTGTGACCACACCAATCAGCAAAACAAAGTAATCTGAAGGCTACTCCATTCTCTCTTGATCAAAGTATTCCGTGCGCTAAGTGTCATGTCCCCTTCTCAGTGACATCTCTCAGAGCACAGGATTAGCCTATCATACGACCCTCGTAGGCTGATAGACTGGATAGAGGGTCATGTTGGAGCTTGGCTCAGCTTCAGTTGGCAGAGTTTGATTAGTAGGCTTTCGTTTGGGCTCGATCGGACACTTTTTGCAGAAGTTGCTATTTTTAGCAGTTCTTGGCAGTCAGCGTGGGACCCCTGCTATTTTTAGCAGTATGGATTTGGTAGTATTCAGAATCACTTCAGTGTTCGTCAGCTTCAGACGGATCAGGCATCGGATGAGTAATGAGAGAGATATTAATATTTAATTGAATTAATTAAATATTAATTAAATGGAGATTATAATATAAAGTTATAATATTTAATTATAACTTAAGTGATTTCTGTTAAGGGGGTCGCCATCATCAGAAGGGGCCAATTGACAATTATATTTTATAATCAAAAATTACTGCTGAGACTATTGAAATAATAATAAATTATTCAAGTCGAATTTTAATGAACCCTATTATTGTGGAATTCGCACTTTTGAGGGTATTAAGCAGTTTGCCTTGGGATTCGAGCCATTATGCATATTGTGAATTGAAAATTGATCAACTTTGGTCTGAGCAAGAAGCTTTAGGGTTTCAGTCTCGAAATTCATTGGGGAACGAGCCATCTCCATTGGAAGCAGTTCAGAGGGTGTGAAATAACACCTGATCTATTGCCAGCAGAGGAATTTCTTCATTCAGAAGAAATTATAGAGCTTCAGAGATTAATTATCTTCAGAGTTTTTATCAATGTTTGCATTCAGAGAACATATATCAACCAAGGCGCACCATAACTCAGAGCCTGGATATAGATTTCAAGATAGCCGTACACTTGCATTTATTGCTGCTGCTGCAGCCGTACTTTCTGACAGGCCGTACCATTCTGAGGGCCGTACTTTTCACTCACAAGGAAACGCCTTCTCTTTTGGTCATTCAGCTTCATTCATTCAGGCGCCTAGGCTACTGGAACATTTCTTGATTACCAGACGGAGGGAGGAAGAAGAAATCATTGCAGCCGTACCACTTGAAGGACATTCATTAATTGCAGCAAATCAGGTTTTCATCAGAAATAAATACTGCCTTTTTGTTTGCATGTACTTGGATCATATTTGTAATTGTTCCAGAAGTTGAATACATAGTCTGGCTTCAGTATTTGAGATAGATCTTGTTATTTCCAGAGTTATATATTTTTTATAGAATTTATTTGCAATTTCTTTCAAAATCGCAAATTTCTTGTATTGCTCAAAAACCCCAAAAAACGTCAAAAACATCAAAACTTCAGAAAAACACAAAAAAACATCAGATTCAGAAACAGAGGGAAACGAGGGTTTCTCACGGTGGTATCGAGCTAAAATCCACATGCATCCCTAAGGGTTTAGCAATCTTATGCAACGGAAACGGTTTGGCTCTCCACTGGTATTACACCTTGAGCGATACTCTGATTGTGAGGCAATGAGTTTGGCATTTGGCAGGAAACATAGGTATGCAAGGAATCTTGTGAGCGAGATAATCTTAAGTGAAATTCCTCAAACCTAGAATGGAATGATGCGGAGAGTTTTGCATGCACTCGAGATCTTGATGGGGTCCAGCTTACCGGTCCGATGATAATATTCTGGCGGTTAAGCGTGCCGGTGGAATTACTACTAGGAGACCGTCACCACATCGTGACAATGAGAGGAGTGAAGCAGGGTCTCGCAGGGCACCTAGGACAGCCTCACGGGCAGCAGACAGGCCTACCAGGCCTACATTTGTGAGACAGGAGGCCGAGGAGGTCTTGGCAGGTCAGGAGCGTGATGAGTTGTTCGCGGATACGCTTATGGCAGCGAACGAGGAATGGGAGTTGGTACCACCGGAGGTCAGAGAACGGATCACTTTCGATCGTTTTATTACTCAGAGGAGAGAGCACCATAGAGGTCGACAGGATTGGAGACCTAGACAGCAAAATAATGACCTAAAACATGCAACAAACAGACTCAACCTAGCTATGTTCGATGGTAGTGGCAAGGTGACAGCCCAGGTATGGATTAGCAAGTTAGACACCTTCCTCTCTATTCACGTCCAAGTGGGTAGGAGAGATGCCATTCAATGTCGTGCTTTGCATCTTGAGGGGTAGCCTCATTTGGTGGCTGCACCGGGATGGTGGCGTTCTGGCATGTGGGATCATACCGAGTTAAGTAGAAGCCAGTTGGACAGGCGTTTTGATAGGAAGGATCTAGAATCCTACTTCAGAGACTTAGCTCAGTTGAGGCAGAGTGGCAGTTTGGAATCCTACATTGGTGACTTTCAAAAGTTATCAGTCATGGTTCCGAACATTTCTGAGAGGAGATTGGTAGTACTCTTCATGGAGGGTTTGACAGAGCCACTGAGAGGCTGGATCAAAGCCTTTGATCCTCCTTCATTACAGGAGGCAATGAAGAAAGCACGAAGCATGGAGTTAGCAGCACCGTCTAGTAGATTTAACTCCAGAGGTAATTCTTCATTCAGGGATAATAAGGGCTTTAACAAAAGCAGGGACAAATCTGATTTTAACAAAGAAAAATCAGACTTTAGGAACGATTCAAAAGGTAAATCAGCAGCTCCACCTTTGGATCGAGAGGCCCTTAATGACCTACGCAGGAAGAAGCTTTGCTTCATGCGAGACCCTATGGCGCCGAATGCGATGATTGTCCTCTAAGACTTAGGAGGCAAGGCAAATTGTGTGATGTGCATTACTCGAGCTCGAGAATCAAAAGTCGAACAGCGGGGAGTTAAGTTCCCGAGTCGAGGAGGCTCGAGCCTAGGCTGAGGAGCCAGGCGAGCTTCAGTTACAGGAGGCACGCTTATCTAGCATACAGCAGGAGGGCTCTTTCAGGATTCGTGGTGTGTTGGCAGGACAGAGGGTCATTACCCTACTTGATACAGGGGCCACACATAATTTCATAGATGCCAGATTCGTTGAGAAACGCGGACTCATTACTGAGGAGTTCAAGGGCATTAGAGTCAAGGTGGCCGATGGATACACTTTGAGGTGTGAACGCATGATAAAGGATCTCCCTTTACGCCTGAACAATTATGAGTTCAAGGCTGATTACTATGTGGTTAACATGGGAGACATTGATTTGGTCTTGGGAATGAAATGGCTTCATTCATTGGAGGAAGTCACTCTTCGTCTCAAGGACATGGAGATCCGTTTTGATGTTGACGGGAAGACTCACATACTTAAAGCAATTCGGGACAGCGACCTCAAAACAATTTCTTTTCGTCGGATGGAGAGGCTCATGCGTCACGACATGGTAGAGTGGGCTGCCGAGTGCACTTTGGCACCTATACAGGAGGGACAGCAAAAGACAGAATATCATCCGGACATTCAGCAGTTGAGAGTCAAGCATGATAAGGTGTTCAGTGATATTCCGCCAGGTAGACCTCGAGGGCAGGGCATAGAGCACATTATTGAGCTCGAGGCTAAGCCCGTTATGATATCCTTACGAGGCATCCTAAAAGATTAAAGGATGAGATAGAAGACAATAAAGGAGTTACTTGCTATGGGTCACATTCGACCTAACCAAATCACCGTTAAGCCTGCCGGTTGTCTTGGTGAAGAAGGATGGAACGTTACGCATGTGCATTGACTACAGGGTCCTGAATAGGAGGACAATCAAGAACAGGTACCCGATACCGAGGATTGACGAGATTATTGATGAGCTCCATGGAGCATGTTACTTCACCAAAATTGATTGGCGGTGCGGGGTATCATCGGATTGAGGGAGTCCGTGGCCGGGACAT
Organism: Sequoia sempervirens; assembly: GCA_007258455.2. Taxonomy (NCBI): domain Eukaryota; kingdom Viridiplantae; phylum Streptophyta; class Pinopsida; order Cupressales; family Cupressaceae; genus Sequoia; species Sequoia sempervirens. Next base: position 13,914 of record VDFB02054536.1, on the reverse strand, counting down.
AGAAAGCGGCCTTGAGATGTCATTGTAGGCACTTTGAGTTCGTAGTGATGCCATTTGGGCTCACTAATGTGCCAGCTACCTTTTAGTCTACGATGAACAGGGTTTTCATTCATTGCTGAGGAGGTTTGTGTTGGTCTTCTTCGATGATATCCTCATATACAGCCGGACGTGGTAGGAGCACTTGGCTCACCTGGAGACCGTGGTAAGTATTTATTCTTGAGAGAGTCCTTATGCATAAGGAGTCAAGTGTGACTTAGGGATGACCCAGTGCTATATCCTAGGTCACATTATCGGTCTGAGGATGGAGTCGTTAATAGAGATCCACGAAAAGATCCGCGCCATTATTGATTAGCCTACACCGGAAAACCTGACACAGTTGAGAGGGTTTCTCAGTTTATGTGGATTCTACCGCAGATTCGTGAATGGTTATTCACGACATGCAGCCCCGATGACAGATTTATTGAAGAAGGGGGCATTTGTTTGGACTTCTGAGGCACAGGAGTGTTTTATGAAGTTCAAGGAGTTGGTATTTATGCCACATTTTGCTTTTCTACGACTTTCTGAAGCCGTTCGAAGAGCTTCAATCACGATGCATCGGTGGGGAGCATTGGTGCGGTGCTTATGCAGGACAAGCACCCGATAGTATATGAGAGCCGCAATCTCAGAGGACCCGAGAGATTGTACAGCATATATGATAAGGAGATGCTCGCGATTATGCATGCCTTAGCAAAATTTCGACAATATCTTGTTGGCAGCAAATTTTGCATTAAAACTGATCATAACAGTTTGAGACACTTTTTAGGGCAGCGAGATCTCAATGATAGGCAGCAGAAGTGGGTCAGTAAGTTGCGGGCTTATGACTTTGATATCATATATCAAAGGTACCACGGAAACGTAGTAGCTGATGCACTCCGCGTAAAGGCTGTATTTGGCGCTATGGTTCATATTTAGGAGGATTGGAGGCATATGATAGTGGCGATACGCCAGGATAGTTAGGCCTCAACATTGTTGAGGATCAGCCCGGTTGATACGGTATAAGCTTGTAAAATGACTTGATCATTTACAAAGAGCCGGATATTTTGATCCGGGTTCAAAGTGAAGAACATAACTGCGAGCCTTTCATGGCGTGCCCTCTGCCCGGGACATCCGGGTGCTAGACCTACGGACGGTTCGGGAAGATTGGCATGGAAAGGACTCAAGAAGTGATGTTCTTCAATCGTCAGTGGTACTTTGTTTGTCGTGAGAACAAGCAAGAGAACATGTACCGGCGGGGTTTATTGCCGACCACTTCCGATTCACGATAGAGAGTGGGAATACTGTCGATAGACTTTATTACGGGCTTGCCTAAAGCCTAGGGGCGTGATTGCATATATGTAGTTGTGGATCGTCTTACGAAGTATGCCCACTTCTTTCCGATTACCACAACCTACACAGCTACACAGGTAGCAGAGGTATTCTTTCGCGAGGTATTTAGACTTCATGGGTTGCCTCAGAGCATCGTGAGCGACAGAGATAGTCGGTTCTTGAGTAACTTCTGGCAGGAGGTATTCAGACTTTCGCGGGACGAGCTTACGCAGAGCACCGATTACCATTAGCGAACCCGGATGGTGACGGAGATAGTAAATAAGTGGGTGGAAGGATACCTCAGAAATTATATTGCAGGGCAGCAGAAGGCATGGGTCAAGTGGATTCATTTGTGCGAGTATTGCTACAACACGACATTCCACATGACTATTCAGATGTCTCCTTTTATGGCGTTGTATGGGTATGAGGCGCCAAGTTTTCTAGATTTGCTACTGAGCGACAGTAGAGTGCCGAGTGCTGGAGATTTGTTGCAGGAGAGTCAGGATACTATGAAGGCTCTCAAGGAGAATATCGCCAAGGCACAGAATCAGCAAAAGCAGTACGCAGATCAGAAGAGGGCGGAGAGGCATTTTGAGGTGGGTGACATGGTTTATCTGATGCTGCAGCCCTACCATCAGTCCACTCTTAGGAAGAGTGGGTGAGCTTAAACCCGCGTTATTCACGGTCCTTTCGGTTAAGCGGGTTGGAGAAGGTGGCTTATGAACTTGAGCTTCAGTGACGAGGGTACACAATGTATTTCATGTATCAGCCTCCAAAGAGAAGCGTTGGGTCATCAAATAGTAGGTACCAAAATGCATGGATTTCTACACCTCCCTTAGATGATGAAGGAAAGCTGATTTTAGTACACGAGTCCATCACGGGTATAAAGGGAGAAACGATTCGTAGGAGGACTATCGAGGGAATATCTGGCGGTGAAATGGAGATTTACTGTTGAGGATGCTACATGGGAAGCCGAGGATACTGCGGCCATCCGGCATTGAGATTGCTTGAGGACAAAGCAATTTCGGGGAGAAGACATCATGTCCCCTTCGGTGACATCTCTCGAACGGGGATTAGCCTATCATCGACCCTCGTAAAGGTGATATAGGCTGGATAGAGATCATGTTGAACAGCTCGGCCAGGTTAGCGAGTTTGATCGGTAGGCTTCGTTTAGGCTCGGTAGGACCTTTTGCGAGAAGTTGCTATTTTTAGCGATTCTTAGCGGTCAGTGATGGGACCCTGCTATTTTTAGCGGTATGGATTTAGCCATTAATTGATCCACTTGATGTTAAATGGAAACCAGAACCGGATCAGGCATCGGATGAGTAATGAGAGAGATATTAATATTTAATTGAATTAATTAAATATTAATTAAATGGAGATTATAATATAAAGTTATAATATTTAATTATAACTTAAGTGATTTCTGTTAAGGGGGTCGCCATCATCAGAAGGGGCCAATTGACAATTATATTTTATAATAAAAAATTACTGTTGAGACTATTGAAATAATAATAAATTATTCAAGTCGAATTTTAATGAACCCTATTATTGTGGAATTCGCACTTTTGAGGGTATTAAGCAGTTTGCCTTGGGATTCGAGCCATTATGCATATTGTGAATTGAAAATTGATCAACTTTGGTCTGAGCAAGAAGCTTTAGGGTTTTAGTCTCGAAATTCATTGGGGAACGAGCCATCTCCATTGGAAGCAGTTCAGAGGGTGTGAAATAACACCTGATCTATTGCCAGCAGAGGAATTTCTTCATTCAGAAGAAATTACAGAGCTTCAGAGATTAATTATCTTCAAAGTTTTAATCAGTGTTTGCATTCAGAGAACATATATCAACCAAGGCGCACCATAACTCAGAGCCTAGATATAGATTCAAGATAGCCGTACACTTGCATTTATTGCTGCTGCTATAGCCGTACTTTCTGACAGGCCGTACCATTCTGAGGGCCGTACTTTTCACTCACAAGGAAATGCCTTCTCTTTTGGTCATTCAGCTTCATTCATTCAGGCGCCTAGGCTACTAGAACATTTCTTGATTACCAGACGGAGGGAGGAAGAAGAAATCATTGCAGCCGTACCACTTGAAGGACATTCATTAATTGCAGCAAATCAGGTTTTCATCAGAAATAAATACTGCCTTTTTGTTTGCATGTACTTGGATCATATTTGTAATTGTTCCAGAAGTTGAATACATAGTCTGGCTTCAGTATTTGGGATAGATCTTGTTATTTCCAGAGATATATATTTTTTATAGAATTTACTTGCAATTTCTTTCAAAATCGCAATTTTCTTCTATTGCTGAAAAACCCCAAAAAACGTCAAAAACATCAAAACTTCAGAAAAACACAAAAAAAACATCAGATTCAGAAACAAAGGGAAACGAGGGTTTCTACACTAAGATTGCAAGAAAGATCGCACGTTCAACTCCAAGGTTCTGAAATGCTTTGGAATACCCTCAGTAGGGTCGTTGTGATATGCTGTTTACACGAGGGGAGTTACACAATTGTTCATAAGGCTTGCAGTTGACAACAAATGGATGATTGGAAGGGAATTTATGCAATGCGGATGATTTAGCAATAAGGTACGTTTTCCTAAAACTAACCAGAAAAGTACGGAATTGAATGGCTGTAGGGATTAGAAAATTTATGTCTATCTAAAGGCGGGATGCAGGATCAATTTCAGCAAACTTCAACCAAACTCTGTTCTGCCTCACGTTGGACAGCTTACACAAAGTTGGTGCAATCTTCAAGGGGATGGCAAGAAATTTTCAAGTCACAATCCGGCATCAAGACACCGTCAAGACGACGCATACCAAGACGTGAATTATAACTGAAGTTAGGCTTATAAAATGCTCTAGTTGACCACACAAGGCAAACTTGCCGTCAGCAAGCTGCTAGTGGTATGGATTAAAACGAAGTTGCCTCGATTAACACCACAAATCCATAGCTAACATCTACTTGCATGAAATAAAACTACGCTATTTAAAGCTATTTTATGCTAATTGAAGTAGAAGGGATGAAGAAACCTTGCTAGCTATTCATAACAAAGACGAATTTCACCATCAATGAAAGATCTTTTATTATGAAAGTTTTTCACAACAATCTCTCACAAAAGTTTCTAACAGATTCCTTGGACAACTCGGCTGGAAGCTCAAGTGCTGGAATCTCTTGACCACAAGGACGAGATAACTGTTGCATGTATCCTATCAACGTCTAATGCTCCTTCAATTTCTTATACTTTCCTTCAGTTCTGAGCAATCTGTCCTTAAGTGCCTGATAGGAATTATCACACTCCTCAATGATCTGTGCACCTGTGGGACAACCTAACTCCATGGTTGTGATCACATAATTTTCTGGAACTACTTCATCTCGATCACAATCAACCCTAGGCACAACAATGTGAAGGGTACGAGAGCCATCCTCATCTGTTGAGATCTTCGAAAATTTCCTAGCTCTCTTCTTGGGTGGAGGCTCGCTGATCCTACTCAAAAATTCCTCCATCTCTACTGTTGGATCAGCCTCTTCATTGGGGCTCCTTCTCATTCTATCTCTAATCCAATTAGGTACTACCTGCTGTATAACAAACGGCTGCTCCTCTCCAGCTTCCTGCTCACGGACCTGTTCTACTTCAATTTCATTCTGGCGAGGTTCATCGGCCTTTAATGGCTGAGAATCTCCTGAAACTGCATCATCCTCTAGAGCCGCCTCAAGCTCATGCTGGAAGTGTGTGTTGGTAGCAGTCTCTTCATCTTCCTCCTGCTGGTTATCTCTAGTGGGCACATTAACACTCTGGCCAACTGATTCTCTCCGTGGTGGCTGATTTTCCTCATGCACCTCCTGTTCTTGATTCAATGCATTTCTCTGATTAGCAAATAGCGAAACCTCCTGTATACTTGGAGAACATGTCTCCAATGGCCTAGGCGACTCAACCACAACTCTCGGAGGCTACGGCTGGATTGGCTTCGGCCGAATTGGCTTCTTCCTTCGAGATTCTGGACCTCGAGTAATCTGTTTCTTCTTGCTGGTAGTGGGTGTCCTTTGATCTCCCATCAAGTTGTAAGTCAAAGGAATTGACCTACTCTTCAATCTACTCACATGCCTCTCAACCCAAGCTCTGGTGAAAGTCATGACCGAAATACAAAGCGTGTCCAAATCAGCTCTTTGGCTCCGACCAATCCGGGAGTGGAAGTGGCGTGTTTCTCACTACCTCATAATTTGGATGGAGAACATTCATATCCTCATCCACCTGGTCTGGTACTGGAATAATTTCACACTCCCTAATCATGCTTAATGTCATGTCCCCTTCTCAGTGACATCTCTCGGAGCACAGGATTAGCCTATCATACGACCCTCGTAGGCTGATAGACTGGATAGAGGGTCATGTTGGAGCTTGGCTCAGCTTCAGTTGGCAGAGTTTGATCAGTAGGCTTTCGTTTGGGCTCGATCGGACACTTTTTGCAGAAGTTGCTATTTTTAGCAGTTCTTAGCAGTCAGCGTGGGACCCCTGCTATTTTTAGCAGTATGGATTTGGCAGTATTCAGAATCACTTCAGTGTTCGTCAGCTTCAGACGGATCAGGCATCGGATGAGTAATGAGAGAGATATTAATATTTAATTTAATTAATTAAATATTAATTAAATGGAGATTATAATATAAAGTTATAATATTTAATTATAACTTAAGTGATTTCTGTTAAGGGGGTCGCCATCATCAGAAGGGACCAATTGACAATTATATTTTATAATAAAAAATTACTGCTGAGACTATTGAAATAATAATAAATTATTCAAGTCGAATTTTAATGAACCCTATTATTGTGGAATTTGCACTTTTGAGGGTATTAAGCAGTTTGCCTTGGGATTCGAGCCATTATGCATATTGTGAATTGAAAATTGATCAACTTTGGTCTGAGCAAGAAGCTTTAGGGTTTCAGTCTCGAAATTCATTGGGGAACGATCCATCTCCATTGAAGCAGTTCAGAGGGTGTGAGATATCACCTGATTTATTGCCAGCAGGGGAATTTCTTCACTTAGAAGAAGTTGCAGAGCATCACAGTTAATAAATACTCAGGGGTTTTGATTAGCACTTCATCCAGCAGAGGTTATTGCACAAAGGCGCCTATATTCATCAAACCTGGAGATTCTCATTAGGGCCGTACATTTTATTTATTGCTGCTGTGTACCAGGCCGTACCTTTCTGTACCAGGCCGTACTACCTTCAAAAGGACGTATCTTCTCCTTGAGGCAAAACGCCTAACTTGGGATCAGTCTGTCACTTCCATCTTGGGCGCCTATATCACTGGCACTAATCTGGATCTTCAGAAGGAGGGAGAAAGAAGTTTATTCGCAGCCGTACCAATTATTTCCAGTTGCTGATTACCAGGTTCTTTCAATAAAATATTGCTATTTCTTTATTGCATGCTACCAGATCACTATTGTATTGATTCTATTTGAGCAATAAAAGATGCGCCTTCAATAGAACTTGCATTTCCTATCTATATTGTCAGTTTAGCATTTTATCTAGATTTTATATCATTTATTATCAAAATCGCAATTTCTCAATTTCATGCAAAAAACCCAAAAACCACAAAAAAATCGAAACTTTAGAAAACTTACAGAAAAACAGACAGTATCGGAAACAGGGGGAAACTAGGGTTTCTACACTTAACGAAAGCCTCGAGAACATTCTTTTTCTAACTTCAGCCTCATCTGATGCACCAGCCTAGTAATCCTCAATATTTGCCTTTTGCTTGAACTCTTCTGACAGTATCCATATGATATTGTTGTGTGGGTCATAATGCTGTCTGCTGGTGTGATAAGAAAAATAAAAGAACTGAAGCTCGTTTTCAGCTTCTCTGGCTGCGTGAAGTGAAGGACACACCTCGTCTGAATTCCCCATGACAATCGGGAAGTCAATTCCTCCCTTCTTCGTTCTCTTTTGATTCTTATCAAAGGCAACAAGTTGCCTAGATATCTCTAACATCAAGATTCTATTGGTTGGGTACTTAGGCAATCTATACGGATAGGAAGAAAAACCTTGCAGCCTGATGTAAGAAAATTTTGGAAACTGAATGAACTAGCCCCCATACCTTTCTATCAACTCCTGAGCTTCCCTCGAGATCCTATGATGAGTCCGCTGCTGAAGTGATCTCGTTATATGCATGGTAAAGGCATCATTGACCCTTTTGTAATGGGAGGTGCTCGTTAGGTGCAGCTGTGGACAAGCCTCATGGATTTTGAACTAATGAGAGCCACAACCAATTGACTCCTTGTAGGACATTCCCCTATACTTCGTCATACGAGCCAGCATGTAAATAATGTAGGAGCCCATGTAGAATGTCTTCGTCCTCCTCAAACTCAGGAGCTGCTCATGTAAATTGTCATTGATCATCACCGCCCAGTTGATGTGTTCTTTTCCTTCTAGCATGAGGTTGATGTAATAGAACATCCATGGCTCAAAAATAAATGCTTGAGGGCAGCCTCCAACTCTGCTAAGCATCATGATTAGGTCACAATGCTCCTGCTTCAAATCATCTGATATAATCTGCTTCGACAACTTTGTGCGAGAGGGCTTGGGTTTGTTCATCCAGCGAGTGTTGATCATGTCGGCACATCTCTCGAATGTTGAAACATACATTCGCTCAACACGCTCTCTCGTCTTGTAAATCATCCTCTCGTGTGATGGGATTCCAAAAGCTTCACCGATAGCTGCAGGAGTGAGGTTGGCGAATACTTGACCATCTGGTGAGACAATAGACCTGTGATCAGGATCATAGCAATTAGCACACTCCATCATCAGCTCTGGACACTGAATAGCTGGCGGGAAACCAACAGCTGCAAATAATCCACTTTGAACAATATTGTGTGAAGTGATTGAAGGACGATGACTGCCAACTCCCATCATTCGACTTTTAAAGGCCTCCAAGTTGAAAGAACCCAAATTCGTATCAGCCAGCTTGCTCAACTTTGAAGTGAATTTTGACTCCGGCAAGAAAGGCTTGCTCAGCTTCTTGATAATAACCTGTCTGGATGCACCATTGCTATCTCTGCCATTTGCTCTTACTTCAGCTGTGAGAACCCACACCTGGTGGACTCTAACCAAACCAAGTTTCTGCCTTATATTTAAATAAACTTTGGGTTTATTAACTATGCTTGATGTGTTAGATATTTTCCAAAGACTTTTCCAAGTAAATAGAAATGCATGGGCAACAAAGAATAATGCTGATTATTATAATTCAAGAGCAGCTGTAGCAAATCTTTATAATTTCATTCTCAAATCTGTTTTACCAAGGTTTGCAATTACAACATATTCATTCCAATTCATAATATTTTACTTGAAATACAATCAATATCATACCCGGTGTGCAAACTAGCAAGAAGCTGGTTTGAAAGTGCATTAGCAGCAGTATTAGAAAGTCTGATATAACTTACAGCAGCACACCCTCATTAGGTTAGATGCCCAGCCATGTTGTAGAAGCAACCCAAATGCCAACGTTTTGCTGCAAGGAAAACACGTCTAGCACCAAGGAGATGAAACAGCCTTCCAAAGCAATATATTCTGCCCAAAAATCACCAATATAGCAACAGCTATGGCTATCAGTGAGTATCTTCAGGCCTGTTATAGAAATCCTTTAAATCTGCTTGAAAGCCCTTCAATATACTTGCAATTTCTTCTCAAATAAGCCCAGATTTCAATAAAGTAGTAGCAAGATACGAAGTGGTAAAGAGCAGCAATAAACCCCTTTAATATCTTTCACAAATCTGCTCAAACACTGTAGCGTTTACTGTTCACGCGGTTCTATAGCACGGCACTGTTCACGTGCACTGTAGCAACGCTTACTGTAGCGAATCACTATATCTTTTTACTGTAGTGTGGGTACTATTCACGCGTCACTGTAGCGCGGGTACTGTTCATGCGTCACTGTAGCAGCCAGCACAAAGCTTGGAAATTGATCGTTAATGGCTACCAATGATGAATCTTCGGGTCTGCACTTGAAAGACCTTCAATAATCTTCAAACCCTAAATAAAATCTTCACCTTTAAGCACAAATAGAACTTCTAGATGAAGCTCTCCTGAATGCCAAATTCAATGGATATTTCACCACCTCAAATGGCTGCAACACTAAAGAGTTTATCGTTCTTTAATGGCTTGAGAGACAGAAACCCTAGGCTTCTCCTTATCAGAGAAATTCTCATCAAAACAAATGCTCAATCCAATAATCATATCATAATGAGTTCGATTTGTCTTGGCAGTATATATATCTCCTTTCAAGAATTCGACCCAAAGCAATCTTTTAATAATCATTTAAATAAATGATTAATTTCGCCCTTTTTGACTTAGGACAAATATTTAATAAATGGCGTCCCCTTTTGATTAATAATTAAATGCTCATTTAATTATTATTTTAACCCCTCTTTTATAAAGTATTAAATACTTTATAACTCGCGATTTAATAATTTTAATATTTCATTAAAGTCAAATTAATAAACATTTAATAAATATTAAATGCCCAAGTAAACACTATATGTTCATCAGATCATCAAACTAGGTCTAAACTGAGCTGACCAACTGAACCAGGTGCCCTTCTAAAAATAGCAACTCCTGCCTGCCTGACTTACTATAAATAGTAAGTATCTGTAAATCACTCTGGAAACGTCTGCTAGGGCCCAAACCTGAATCAACTGAAGGAGTAACGTCCTAAAACTCTCGATAACTGCCAAGGAAGACCCTCTCATCACATTTGTCAGCCTACGAGGGTCAAATGATAGGCTAATCCTTACGAACTCTGATGCTCGCAAAATGGGGACATTACAATCCGCCCTCCTTGAAATTGCTTGTCCCCAAGCAATCTCCACTGCAAAGAAACTCCAATCCTCGGAAGGCCCAAAAGAAGAATTGTGAAATGTCCCACACATCCCTAACCGACTCCTGTAGCACTAGCATAAACATAGTTGCGCAAGATATCCCTGGATCCCAAACCCGGAATGGAAGTCTGCCATGCCTAATACCCTCTGACTTCCTCTGTGCTACTCTAATCTCAACTTCACTATGCCAGAAGTGGTGAAGCAAACCAATGGGACCCATCCAATACACTATACCAAACCTGTCGCCACCAGGATCCCAAAACAACCGAACCCCACATCCATTCGCCATATAGAGATAAAAATATCTGGGAGAGTCTCTAACACAATATCTCTCTACAGCTCCCGGTAAACTCCCATGGATGTGATAACTAACCAAATCATCATGCCAACTGAGACCATAGTCATCCTGTAACCATGTACCCATAAGAAAATTTTGTGACATAGAAGTAGCAAACCCTGTTGGATACATATCGGCATGATGTATAACTAACAGCTGTCCCTGCAAATAATCCCCCACAAATAGCTGAGTCGGGCACTTGCAGCCGCTAATCCCATCTTCTGTAGATGGTGAATACCCATCCCACAAAGGATGGTATAATCCTGGAGCCAATCCACATCGATGCATCATCAAGTCCTCTGTGTGTGGATCAAAAGAAAAGTGATGAGCACTCCTCACTGTGTAGTCACAGTAAAATGCTCCAACCTCTGTCAATGGCTCATCACTAACAACACTTGAATCAAGCAGTTGATCCCTTTGACTCTGAAATACAACAAGCTGGCATCCAAAATCAGCTGCATGGGATGAAGTAACAGATTTGCTTCCAAGAGAGGGAAACAAATCTACATGAGAGCCATACTCCCAACCAGATGACACTCTGTGAGTCCCTTGTGAAGATGATGGAGTAACGTCGTGTACTAACACACAACTCTCAGGAGAATCCACCACAGCCACACAAGAGCCATCAACTATCGAACCTGTATCATTTGTCATCGTACTGACCACAAGAGAACCTGATGTAACATGTGGTCTTCTGCTGCTCTCAATCCAAGTACTCATCCCAACTGAGTCAACTGCCCCTGTATCTGGCATGGATGTTACCACATCCTCTCTACAACCCGTGGATGTATGATCCTCACCGTCTGCCACTATATGTAACTGTACTGTATCTACAGTTGGTGGAGACTGTGTCAAACTCAACTCCATGGTAAGCACGTCCAACCGTGACTGTGACTCCTGAAGGGCCAACTGGGCGTTCTGCAATGAGTCCATAGTCACCTCAAGCTCAATTGGCGTGGTAGAAGCTGCTGATATAACAATATCTTCACACACTTCCATATTTGTGGGCTGCAAACCACAAACAAGCACTTCTGCTTCTTTCTCGATCCCTTCATCAATAGAATGTTCTGCTTTTTCTTTCATTGTTCTTCTAATGTAATTAACCACACCCAATTGTCCAGGTTTCCAAACCAACACACAATTCAAGTAGGAGTCAAAAGAAACATCATTCTTAAACTCATTTGTCATATTTTGATATTCCTCATGGAGCATGGAAGCTTCATGTTCACATTGCCTTTTGTACTGTTCGGCCATTCTACTTTCATCTTTAACGTCCTAGATTCCTTTGCATGGTGCATTTCATATGTAATGGAGGACGCCTTAGATTCTTTTGTCTTTCCTTAGCTTGCATGGGCGTATTCAAAGGTTGATGAAGAAAGTCAACACTTTGTCCTCTTCTTAGCATGTATGGGTGCATTCCATATGGGGTGAAGGATAAACACCAACGCTTTTAGACTTCTCTTGACCTTGCTTACACATGGGCGCATTTGGCATGGGGAGGAGGATGAAACTTTTACTTAGACTTTTCTAACACCTTGACCTTTTGAAGAGGGCGCATTTAGGGGTGGCAGGTGGATGTAACTTCATGCCTTAGAATATTTTTCCATCTCATGCTTGTAGTGGGCGCATTTAGGGGGTCAAGGTGGATATTTGTCCACTTAGAATTTTCAATCAACTTCTTGAAGTGGGTGCATTTAGCCTATGGAGGTGGATAAACCTTCAGACTCAGATAAATTTTCAGCTGCCTACTTGTGCTTTAATACTTAATATAAATAGTAAGTCTTTTGATTTTCACATTTCTGAAGCTCGGATCGATTCGAAATTTTAACCACAGGATCTTCATGACCTACTTAGTCTGTTCACACTGCCATCCTAAGCTGACCTGCTATTTTTAGCCAATTTCTGAGGGTGGTTTACTATTTATGGCAACTGCCTATTTCTAAGACCCCCACAACTCCGTTTGACTTGAAATTCGAATGATGTGCTCCTCATCAGATGACTTGCCCGTTCACACTGGCCCCTACTGCTAATTTACTATTTTTAGCCAGTTTTTGGAATGCCTTACTATAAATAGTAAGTGCTCCGATTGCCTTCAAATTTTACCGGTGGATAGCTTGAAAGATGCTGACCGCAGTGGGATACACCGGTTTTCGAAAATTCTGGCATTTTACTCCTCATTTTGGGTCTCAAAGTTGGAAACCCTAATTTGACTTGCATGTATATCAAATGACCTTCGTTTGACCTCGTTTTTGTTGCACTTCGCCCTGTTTGTGGTTGTGATGCGCTGGGAGGGAGCTGCCGGAATGGACCTACTAAAAATAGTAAGTCTTTGAAAATTGATCATCTTGCCTTGCATGTCACACTACTGTGTTGCTCTTGAAAAACCCATGAAGAATCACTCGGCATGCAAACCCTAAAAGTAGCCTCTGAAGACGGCTCCTGAAAAAGTGTTGATCCCGGTTTGCATGTTACATCGTTGCGAAGGTCTCAAAAAACCCACAAAGAATATGCTGACATGCAAAGAAAATCTCAACATGCGAACCCTAAAAATAGCTTCTAAAAGCTGAACTTTGAAAGTGATCATCTCATTTTGCATGTTATATCATTGCGTAGGTTTTAGAAAACCCAGAAGGAATCTCCAGACATGCATTGAAGAATCTTGCATATGAACCCTAAAATCTGCTCCGGAAGTTGAACTTGCTAAAAATAGATAGTTGTCCGTTTCAGCTCAAAATTTGCAGACGAGCAGCCCGACATGTTCTGGATGCAGTGTAATGATCGAAACTCTAAAAGTGTTGAAAGAACACCCTGAATTGCACACTTACTAAAAATAGTAAGTTGTCGGAATTTGATGAAACTTAGCTGGGAGCTCGCTGGAAGCATGTTGACAACAACGTTAGTCTCAAATTTCAATTTATTCGCTCCATCTGACTTCAGATTGACCAGAGAAATACAAACCCTAATTCTACAGACTTGGCCAAAATTTCGCATCTAAGCTCACAGACAGGCACATCCCTGGAAAGCGGACATCAGAAAGAGACAAAAAGAGAGAGAGAGAGAGACAAAACTGTTGGCGTTTAAATTCGCACCTCTGGAATGCGTATTTGAAACGGACAGCTATGCACAGATAAACTGCTCTTCAAATTAGGAGGGGAAGCTCCCTCTTGCTGATGGTGTTGAAAGAAAGTAAACTAAGAACTAAGTTGCCTATCTTTTTGATCAGCTTAGAGCACAAGGTTTATTAAACACAAACGCCGTAGCTGAGATTTTCTGTTTTAAAACTTCAACAACGACTAACTTAAACTAAAGACGTTTCTGGCTTCTCAAGTAATAGTAGAGCAAGAGAAGCTAGAAATTAA
>VDFB02054535.1:0-23597 GCA_007258455.2 Sequoia sempervirens | reverse complement strand
CATTTACATCACCCATGCCTGCTTGATGTGGTTCAAGGACAAAGGGGTTCTCAAGCCGATTTTGATCTTCTTAGGAGACTTCAGAACTAGTAAAATCAAGATATGTGTTTGCAAAGGGGTGTGGATCATCTTCTTATTTTGATAAGTTTTGGTACTCAACTAACTAGAATGGACGAGGATTGTTAGGAAGAAATATCCCATAAGCATCCCTTTTCCTTCCTCTATGCATGCGGTATCACTCACTATCAGTCAACTCACACAAAAAAATTGGTAAAGAATCAGGAGGGTCATTTCTTCCTTTACGAGATTATGCTAAGAAAATCTTCCAAAGATACTACAACAAAACTACCAATGACTCCAAAAACTTCCTAGCTTGACACCATCCCCGACAATGGCGCCAAAAATGTTGGCCTTCTATAATGATTTCATAATTGGGCTTCTACGACCATAATTCAGAGATTGGACATCTAACCTAAATAGTCATTCAACCACTATGAAGGTGCCTTTAAATTGTCAACCCAGGGACGTGAACTTGAAATGGGTCGACACTGTATGTGCACTAGGGGCTCAAGTAGTCATTGCATCCTACAGCTAAGAAACACAATGCTAAAAGTAAATCATTGAAAAGGAAGTAAAGCAAATACTAAGCATCAACCAACACCTATGTTGAATTGAAATGCAAAGCAAGAATGAAAGATCTAAGCAACAAACAAGAACTACTCTGTATACTTTGGCTGCAGGGACAAACATAGAATGGACTTCTAATGGCTGCAGGAATAGTCAATGCCAAATTTCAAACTAAGTATCAAACGACAAGTAATACTAAGCTACTGCTAAATTAAGAGAATGGATTAGTCACCAAGTGGGCCCCCTTGGATGAATTTCCTCTACACTAACAACAACTCAGATGTTCAAACTCATAACTTTATTTTCATTCATTGTAAATTGTGCATACAAAGAGTGATGTATCTGTATCACTGAAATGCAAGTACAATGTAGAATCATGCAACCTCAAGAAGAGCATAAAATAATTATTTATACTACAACTAACAAGGTAGTCAACTCCACGACTGGGAGGATGCCATTTAGGGAAAGTAGGGAAAAGTGGAACAGCGGTGGTTATGTGTGCATGGAACTCGGTCAGACATGCAATTCAATGCATAGATTCAACACAACAATAATTCCCATGCATGCTCAATCATTAAGGACCACTACAAGGTGGTTACATTCGATTGCATGAAGAATCTCTGTTGTTGGCTACCTTTGACCTGGAGTGCCTTCTTAGCTGGACATTATGGTGCATGCCTAGCTGGCAGTGTCCTCCATAACTTGATGTATTAAGTTTGCAGTCCAAGGTTAGTACACACAATAACTACACATCATTAATCACTCTAAGAAACACTCATTAACCACATGCAAATCAACATAGATGAACCACATTTTATGCCAAATATCATTAAAGCCTACAGAGATAGGTAATGTCAAATTTCAATGGTTTGAGGGAAACATTATTCCAATACCAACACTTAAGCATCAAAATCCATGACATCAATGAGAAAATAGACTATAGATTTTACCCAAACTAGACCAAAATCTAGGCTCATCATCTTGTACATAATTTTTATAGGGTCATATCACTCTCAATGTTATAGGAAAATTGTGTGATAAACTTATCAACTAATTTGTTCCATGTTCTTATCCTAGGAGGAATATGTGTGAACCACTCTAGAGCCTGCCCTAAAAGACTACATGGAAATAATCTCATCAAGTATGTAGGCTCAAAAGCAATGTCCATGCATGAAGTGTTAACCTCCCTTATGTATTCTACTGGATCTCCTTTCCCCTTATAGTTGTTAAAGCTTTGAATGTTGAAGTCTGGCGGGAAAGGTGGCATGTATATACTTCTATCAAAGGGATAAGGACATAGCTCCTCCATTGAGTATGTTTTTGTTATTGTACCCACTTGCATGTTTTCCATTTGTTCTTGCATTGATTACATTTGTTGCATCAAAGTTTCCATGGGTTATGGTTACATGTTTGGTATAATTTACACAAGTTTGGCATTGGTGTTAAGCGCGTTGAGGTAATTGTATAATAACAAGTTTTGGTTTTGGAAGTTGGATGTAAATATTAGGTTGGGGTTGGTATTTTGTTGAAAAGGATTTTGATTTCCTCATTGGAAGTGATATGTGAACATGGTATTGGTAATAGTATTGGCATTGGTTTGATGTCGTGATGGACTTGGGTTGATATATTGAGGTTGTGGTGTGAAGTTGGTGTTTGGGGTGAATGTTGTGATGGAGGCTGGTTGGCACGTTCAAGTTTGACCCAAAAGTCATGTTGTTGCTTGGTGTAGTGTTGGTCACTTGGGTTGGAACTCTTGATGTGACAATGTGAATCGTTCTTGTTTTGGTTGGTGAGTTTGGGTTTATATTGGTTGATGGTGTGATTTTTTGAGTGGATGTTGTAGTAAATGGATTTGCAAAAGTAATACCCATGGCACTAGAGGATGGAGAAAGTGGATTGCTAAATTTAGGAGTTGGCCCTTGAGATATTATATCTATTCTTTTGGTCCAAAATGTTGGAGGAGGACAAGAACATGACCGTCGAGGAGGGACAAAGCCACGACAGGGAGGAGCCTCAGAACGGGGGCAAGCAAAGCTACTTCGTCACCCTGGGCTCGGCCCATGTGACTCTGGACTTCTTGGCTCTACCCATGTAACTCTCGGGGTGTGCCTTTTTACCACCCACTTTTTTTTTGTGAATATGTATTTCTATCTTTATTTTTAATATAGATGCATGCCTATTCATAAAAAAAATGTTGGAGGAGAGGGGATGTGTGTAGTTGTCACATTATGGGTTGTTCCTCCAAGTGGAAAACTAGTGTGCATTTGCTGTGAGGATAATTGACCTTGTGAAAATGTGTTATGACCAATACCTTGAGTTTGTTTTTCTACAAATGTGGAAGTGTCAAAATTAAAGGGGAGCTTAGCACCTTTCTTGGCAAGTGCAAGAAAATATTTATTAGGATCCATATTTACTAGTTCCTCTACAATTCACACTATATTAGGATCTTGGGAAGCTTCTTCAATTTCCTCAAGTGTTAGGCTTTGGTTAACCTCCTCCAATGTAAAATTTTCAAATGGATTTGAAATTTCACTTTTTGTTGGCTGAGGTTGGTTTGATGTTGAATCAAATTTGATGTTTCTATTTGGATTAATATAGGGGTCATATGAGCTATCAATGTATTTTCATTTCCTTTGTGACCTAGTCAAGACCATATAAGACTTGCAACCTTTAGATGTTGTGACTTTTGGAAAGTATGCAACTAAGATGAATATGAAAACTAAGGATGAAAATGGAAGATGACTCTATGCTATTTTTTTGTGTTTTTTTGGACTATATGGATGACAATAAAAACTATGAGAAAAATTTTGATATGCCCAAGTGACAATGAAGCTATGAATATGCTTGGAATGGATATGCAACCTTGAACCTTGAAAGAGAATGCTAAGAATTTTAAGGAATGTTAAACCAAGGGAATCCTCCATCTTTCTCCAATAGTCTGCTATCCACTCAAAGAATCAATGTCCCTATTCCTTCACAACTACCTGATCCTACCTTGCAAGTACATGCACTAGCTTTACAACAAGCATAGAAAACTTATCAACAATCCGTACAACAACAACACCAACAAACAACTTTAACCCAACAACAACAACAAGCACAACAAGCATCCTTAACAACTCAACAAATAGCCTTAACACAACAACAACATCAAGCTCAACAAGCAACCCTAGCACAAAAAAAACATCAAGCTCACCAAGTAGCCTTAACACAACAGCAACAACAACAATAACAAGTGTCCATTGCCCAACAAGCTCAGCAAGTAGCTTTAGTAACACAACAACAAGAACAACAAGAAAATTTATTAGCACATCAACAACAAGCTCAACAACAAGCTTTACTAGCTCAATAGTACACTCAACAACAACAAAAGGGATCCTATTTTCCTCATGCGAACATTATCAATCCAAACGCATCAGGAACATATTAATCACTCTCACAAAATCTCACACCTTCATACACCCCATACAATTAATCTCTCATCCCATCATATGTTCCTCCACCCAATCCACAAGATGATCTCGCATCACAATTGAAAGCACTTTCACAAGAAATGTAGGACCTTCGCATGGGAAAGACAAAGAAACCTCATACATAGAACTTGTGTCCTTACCCATATGATCGAAACATAGCAATGATACCATTCCCTCCTGGTTTTGAAATCCCCAAATTTGACAAATACAAAGGGAGAGGAAGTTTTATTGACCATATCAAAGAATTCAATGTCATGTGTATGGAAGTGGCTTACAATGATTCATATCTAATGCACCTCTTTCCTTGAAGTTTAACAGGTATTGCTATGGACTGGTTTTCTCATTTGCCTCTTGGTATCAAATTTTTTCAAGAAATCACTAACAAATTCATCAATCACTTCTCCTTCAATCTTGACATGGACGTTAGTCTAGAAGATTTGTACACTCTAAAAAAAAAATCTAGGGGAAACCTTCGCTAATTTCATACAACGATGGAGACAAAGAGCTAGTAAAAGCAAGTGGCCTCTTCCTGGCAAACAACAAGTGGGAATCATTATAGCCAACCTTGATCCGAATCTATCATTCCGCTTGAAAATGAAATGTATCACATCCTATGATGAGCTTGTTCCAAGAGCCCTTAACATTGAAAGATCCGTAATCTCACAAGGAAATACTCAAGCTTACAAAGAAAATCATCCTTCAACCAGTTCAAATGAGAAACCTCATGTATGGGCTAAGAACAAAAATGTAACAAATGATAGTGTAGTAGATGCTAAGGTCATACTAGGTGCTCCTAGACCCAACAACAATCAAGTTGCTAACATCCAACCAACTGTGCAACAAATGGTACCACCTCAGAACAATTAGATCAATAACACCAACATGCAACCGAGGCAAACCGGTAACAGGAACAACTACCCCAAACGCAAGTACACATAGTTATCGAAACCCATCGAGACAATCATGAAGAAAATGGTAAAGTTGAATTTGATAACACTTTCTGTATACACCTAAAAATGGTCTAGATAATATAATTAATTAAATATGATTTATTTGATTAATTAACTTTTATTTCTTCTACTATTAAAAAAATAGAAATATTTATTTATATATTTCATCTTTTAAATTCTTCAATCTTTATTCTATTATTTCATCTTAATTAAATAAATCAATTTCACTTTGTTTTATTTAATTATCATAATCAAATTCACCTACTATTGAATAAATAGAAATATTTATTTATATAGTTCACATTTATATTTTTCTGATTATTCTCTCTTAATTAAATAATCAAAACTTCAATAGCTTTTATTTAATTATCATTATCCCTCTTTTATTAAATAAACAATATCAAAAACATTTGTTTATTTTAATAATTTTTATTTCTTCCTAAAATTGAATTAAATCCAAATATTCAAATTTATGCACATGTTTCTACAACTAATCATATTCACCTATCAAATTTGATATGATATGTCTAATTAAATTCAACTCAACCTTCACGGGTAAATTTGGAGACAAATTGGAGACAAACTTATAGGTGAACTTCTTCATCTTCTTCCTTTGATTCTTCCTATCATCTGGTTGAATGTTTTTGTGGGGAGGAACAATCTCCATAATTAGCTCAGAATTCTTCATCCTTCATCATTCAATCCTCAAGATTAAATCTAGACTTTTGTTGTGCTGCCACATCACAAATGTGTTGTCGTGAATCTATAAATATAGCCTCTTCCTATAGGAAAAAGATCCCAACTTTGTGCAAACTTACTCTACAGAAATATCAATTGAGCAATAAAGCATCTTAGCAATAGCAATCATAGCATTTTAGAATCAATATCATGGCTGCATCATAGTTTATTGTAGCTTTTTTTTATCAAGTTTCATGTCAATTTAGATTATAGTAGCTTCATCATTATTATTTAGATATCATCATATAGGATTAGATTATTGTATTTAGCAGCATCTCATTCTGTAGATTGGCATTTTAACAGTCATAATGCTTACCAAATCTGAGAGCCCAATGACTTAATAAATATTTGGAGATAGGGAACACTATGACGCTTTCAAGAGTTTTTCTATATTAATTAGATTAATTATTGTTGATTCTCTTGAAATAATGTCTTATTAAGAAGTGTTGTTTGTTATTTTACTCATTGCTTATTCCACACTTACATTTTAGCACCCACTGTGGGGCCTCTAGCCCCATATTTTACATCTTTTTCTAAAAAATGTTTGTGCAAGCTTCTGACATGTTTCTTTTAATGCGATCGAGAGATTTTACTACGCATCCACCAAATACTTTAGCGCATTAGATGACTGTTTCAACGCATCCACCAGAAACTCTAGTGCATTTGAAGATTGTTCCAATGCATTTGACTAAACTTCCAACACACCACTTTCTTGTAGTGCATATAATGAATTTTTTAGTGCATATGATAAATTTTGTAGCACATATGATTGATTCTATAGCACATATGATCAATTTTTAGTGCATATGACCTCTGTTCTAGCACATTTGTAATTTGTATAATTTGTTGTTTGGATCTGACATGACCATGGCTAGTGGTTTCATTGCTGTATTTGGATTAGAATGAACCAATCCTAGGGTAGTCATTTGGATTAAAATACACCAATCCTAGGGTAGTCATCATACATTGCTGTCTTGGTTAAAATAAACATCATATCTTTTGTGATGCAATATCTTCACGTAGAATAGAAAATTATCATTTGGGCTTTAAAAACTAAACATTTTCTATTATGATTGTACGATGATAGGCCTATGCTCTACCCTTAACTAGTTGATCAAAATTCTAGACTCATCTTTTAATTTCATGCACTTTATGCTTTGTTAAATCATTTAGAAGGCCTACCATAGTGGGAAAAAGTACTCACCCTACCAGAACGACCTAAGTGGGAACAACCAAAGCTAGGTTTTCCAACCCACTATAAAATAAAAGTGAATCTGGGGAAAACCACATTTACCAGAAGTGTGCAAGATAACCATCCCCAAAATCTTTGTTCTAAAGATTGGGAGGTCTCCTAAGGGAGTTTATTATTTGCCACTCTGAACGGATAACATATCTATGAACCTTAGTGTAGAATCCAACTATGTCAGTATCCAAACATTGTAGTACTCACAGTGCAAGGGGGGGAAGAATCTTCCCCCAAGAAACTCACCATATAATTTCCCAGGACCGTTTTCTCAAGGGATCAAGAAATCTAACTTTGAGTACACGCTTGGAAAAGAAAAAAACACGGGTGCCCTCTAGGGGGTGGCATGGCTGTGTGAGTCGACGCAATTTTAAGATGTGGGATGTGTGTATTATGATGACCTTTTGAACTTAAGAGTGAGTCTGCTTGAAGTGTATTCTTTTTCAAATACCAGTGGAAATCAAGGAGGATCATGTTTGATTCTTGAGCATACACTTATTGTTTAGATTTTAGGACTTAAAAATAACTATTTTACAACTACTCGCCGTGTTTTCAAATCATTAATTTAGATAAGATTATCCAAGAAAAACAAAAAAGGTTTGACAAATCAACCTATGAAATTTATGTTAAGGGATTGGAAATCAACAACATTTGTCAAGAAATCCCTTACAAAAAGAATCAAGAAACCAAAGAAGCAACTTAGCTACAATTTTTTTTTGGAAAGGAGACACTTCTTATATCAAAGTAGGAAAATCTTACTTGAACATCAAACTTTCATCCATAGATATCATGACTTTGATAGAGGACATACTGATGATTTTGCTTTAGAGCCTTTATATTCACAAGCTTATTTCCAATGAAGAGCTCTTTCACAAAAGAATAATCATAGTCAACCCATTTGTCATTCTCTCATCCCTCAACCAGCAATACAATATTCCAACAACCCAAATCAATTGTTACAATAGAGAAAAACCTGGAAACAAGTGCTACTTTTTATTTAAACTAGATTTTCCATCTATTAGATGCATGACTTGGTCATTCATTTTCACATCATCTTTCCACCTATCATTTGAAAAGAGAACATCATGTACATATCCTAGAAAACTAGTCATGTCACACCTTAGCTTGGGGGAAAAATCCTAAATTCACTAGGGGCAATAAACTTTGAGCTTAATCAATTAGACAAACATCAATACAACAAATGCAACAAACAAAACCAAAACACAATGACAAGAAAATATTTGACAATCAATCATACATGATCAAAACACTCATCGGAAAGTATAAAACTAGGTTTTTCAAATCAAAATGGATGATCTAATATGAATAATGATTGAAATACTTTAAGCAGAGGTTGAATTGTTGTACTTTGATCTTTTTTATCATTTCTTTGGAGAAAATCAATGATGTATTGAACTAGAGAGGCTAGGAAGAAGAATGCTATTTTCTTTGTCTGTTGTTTGTGAATTAATTATTTATTGTGTGAATTGTCACAAGACTTTCTCTACAAAGTATCACTGATGAAATTTTGAATTCACACACTATGATGATTAATTCTTGTCTGTTTATGCAAGAAATACTCAGGTCATCTCAGTTTAATTATACCTAGATGCTTGTGTTAGCTTGCAATATCAAAAATCATGAAAAGTAGTACTCAAGTCATCATGGTCTAAATTATACCATTGATGCTTGTACTCACTTTCAACATTTTAAAAGCTCCATGATGATAAAAACAAAAATAAATGGACTGTTAAGGTGCCAATGTTTGCATGTAGATTTGCATGGTAAATTAGAATGCATTCATGTTAGTTTAACATCTATAGAGTATTTGTTACAAAGATTGGTGAAGAATTCAAAAATGATGTTATATTTTCTCATTAATGGATTGAGTATACTTGAAATTAACAAAAACATCATCATTATCCTATAATGCATAATCATTTTCATTGAATACATTAGAAACATTATTATATCATTTCATCATTCATACATTCCATCATATATTTTGCATCACATCATATTTTTCATAAAATCACATCATAAAATTGCATGAGAAAACTATCAAAAAACAAATATCTATGTATTTACATTTTCATTCATCATATCATATATCATACATTTGAAGTACCATTATATTGATCATTCATTCATACATTCATTGCATCATATATTTGCATTTGAAACATCAAAAATAAAAGTGCATAATATCCTATTTACATCATTACTCATATATCATTGAAACATCATATCCATCATCATGCATATAGTTACATTATCATGTAATTTAGATATACACATCATTATACATCTATCAATCCATCTAAATAAATACATACATCATACATCCATACATCATCATTATTCACATAATCACATTTGAACATAGGAAATCAAAACATCATAAAATCATTGCAAATCATCATGATCATTAAGTGCATCCATAATAGTATCATATAGATCATCACATAACATATAGAACATAGGAATTAAATGCATTCATCATAGAAACATATAGGACACATATAGACCAATCAATCCACTACATATCATATAAAACTCAAAATCATAATGTCAAGTATGCAATGATGTTTGAAATGTAAGAAGATGTAACATCAAATATGGTTGTAAATAAAAAAAATTGGAGTATACATCATATCTCAAAATACATCAAAAAGTACAATCATATGGCAATGTACTACTAGATTCGGATGGTGCAAGCATCTCTAGACTAGTCCTTCCACCACCAGAAGTACCAGGATCTCTCGGGTCTCTTGGAAGAGGTTGTGTAACACCCCTACTCATGGTATTGGATTGGCTCTTTCCAGATTGAGATTGGGAATGACTCACTCTTTGCTCTGAGGGAGTTGCATCATGGTACCACCCTCTGTAGTACTCTGCCTCCTGACCTACACAAAGAACCTCTCTCATATAATCTGCTATAGATGTACCATCAGCCAATCTCTATAACCTCTCGGCTATCAATTGTGCCTACTCTATAGCCCATTTGGCTACATCTCCCTTGGCTCTCAATGAGGCAATCTATGCCTGAGTAGCTGCCAACTGTCCTTGTACCTAAGCAAGGGTTTGTGCATGAGTATGGGCATGTGCCTAGATCAACTGCCCCTGTAAGGTTTGTACCTACACCTGTAGACTCGCAATTTGCGTCTTTTGATGCTAAGAAGGTACACCAATCTAAACACACTATTCCACGGGGGCTACCAGTGATCACCTCTTACGAGGCACCATATAATCCTAGACATCTAAGGCTAGACCTGATCCACCTACACTCGACCCACCTAAACCTGGTCCTCCACTTCCTTCACCACCATCTCCTCCATCATCTCCACCCCCATCTCCACCACCTCCATATACCTCCTCATCATCACTACTATCATCCTCATCACCACACTCCACATCCTCCTCATCCTCCACATCCTCCTCCCCATCCACATCCTACTCCTCCTCCACACCCTCCTCTCTCCTCCATCAGTGGCCATGTACAACTACAACCTCCTCCTCATCGAGTAGTGGCACTGGCTCATCAAGAACATATATACATGGAAATGGATGTAAGGCAAGATACTCTGCATAATCTATAGTAATTAGAGGCTCAATAATGTCAGGATGAATATCCCAATCTGAAGGCTATAGGTTCAGGTACTCCTGAACAATAGTATCATATGAAAGGCTAGGTCCCCACTCAATAGAATCTATCTAACGTCGGCCATAATGTGCAACACCCTGGGGAACTCCCTATACAATTCCATACTATCTGAGTACTCTCCTTAATAAAAATCCATTGATCACCCAATGAGTCCTACCAATCAGAAACATATACTGACAAAGGTACCCCATCTCTTTATCATCGTCATCCTAGTGCTCACAATTTAGATAGGGCTGCCATGTAACAACCTCCAAATCATCCAAAATTCTCCTCCAATGCTCTAACTTACCCAGTTTGGGCTGAGTCAGATGACTTGTATATCTGTGAACATACGACCTCATGGCCGATCTCTATCTAACTTTCACTAGACACGTAACAACTATATGCTCCCATGCCCACATGTGAAGCAATGTAACCCCTATAGACAAACTGTGACCATGAATGTAGACAACCTGATAAAAATCATGGTAAAGATGAGTGAGCATACACATACCCCATGCATATAATGTACAGTGAACAATCATACTCTCCAAAATATGGCCCCAACCAATAGAAAGTCCCTTTGACCTGCGATCAGGACAAAGGAACCCTCCAAGAAAACCAACAACTATTGAAGGAAAGGTGGCATAGGCATCCGCCATTTCACACCATGGAATCTCGTATCCACAAATATGATCATCCTAAAATACTCTGCATAGAGCATCGGTCCCACCCTACTCTGAAGAATCATAAACAACAATATCACCAACAATAGGTATCCTCAAAATCCACCAAACATCCTTAGGAGTGACTGTCATCTCACCGGTAGGAAGGTGGAAGGTATTATGCTTGCTATGCCACGTCTTTGCTAGGGCTTTTAGGAGACCCCGATTAATCCTAATCTAGGGCATGCTTAGAAGAGATGACAAACCACAATGTGCAATGACTATTATCTCAGGCTGCAGTAGCTGCAGTATCAAATCAAATGTCCTAGGAAACCACTCTCGAATCTGTAGGTTCGCAAATGACTCCTATCTTCATGAAATATTGAAAGTTAGTAATATTTGTCAATTCATCAAATGTCAATCAGCCTATCAAATCTAATCAGCTCTGTTGATACTTCACTAAAATCTCGTGAGCAATTATCAAATCAACCTCGCCAATCATGAGGTCAGTCATCAAATCTATCAATGAATCTTGACTATCATGAATTTTATTGGTCAATCTATCAATCAACCTCGCCTATCATGAGGTTAATCATCAATATTAAATTGTACCTCACCTATCATTAGGTCAATTAATCAAATCAACCTCCCCTATCATAAGGTTTATCAAATCAAACTATAATTATTTCTCGCCTATCATGAGGATAATTATAGTCAAATCAATCATCAAACCTCACCAATGATGTTGAACATCATCTACTCTATCGGGATCATCAATCATATCAAATCAATAGCTGACATGATAAAAAATTGACATAATCAAGGACAAAATTGACAAATTACATCATTCTGATTTCAATGCGCTAAAACAGTGTTTTTTTATGCGCCACAATATTCAATGTGCTATTAAAACACCTCAATGTGCTAAAACAAGTGATAAAAGTGCTATTTCATCAGATGCACCATTTCAAGATGTAAATGTGCCACTTTAGACAGTCAATGTGCCATATCATCAGATGTGCTACTTTAACCTATGTATGCACTAAATAATCTATCCTAAGCACTAAAACAACGTATGCGCTACAAAAATTGACCTATGCGCTAAAAAAGTGTATGCACTAGAACAGTAAGTAGATGTGCTACATAGAGTGGTGTATGCACTAAAAGAATTCAAAAATTACAAACCGAATAAAAACGTGAAAAATGAGAAAACACAAAAAATGAGGAGGCTGACGGGTATGTACTGGAGGTCCATAAGCGGTCGAGCGGTTGTGTTGATGCACACGCTCGAAATGGTGAGTGTGGTAAGGGATTGACATTTTTCTCCAAATTGCTCTTACTTCAAATTCTCAAAACTCAAACATGCACAAATGAATTCTAAACTCAACTTTTTAACCTTTTATAGGTTAATTAAGGGGATTTTTGTGGGATTAATTTATTTTATTTACTAGAGGCTTAATGCAAAACTCATCACAGGGGCATCTTTCAAACTATTTTTTGGGAGATAAATTATTTCATCATCATATCTTTATCAAATCATCAAAAATCATCAAAAATCACAAAAAATAAAAATTCCAAAAAATCCAAAAAGAGTAAAAAAATTCATCAATTTATCTCCCTGAGGGGGCATATATCATCATCACAAAGAAAATCAACATCCGGGGCATACTAATTTTTTTTTTGTCAGTACAAGCAGCAGAGCAAAATTTCTTTGAAGCAATGCATAAACACATCACTTCAAAGAGGGGACAAAATGTATACACCTAAAATGGTATGGATAATCTAATTAATTAAATATGATTTATTTGATTAATTAACCTTTTATTTCTTCTACTATTAGGGTATGTGCAGGATCATGATGGGCCAAAAAGTGGCAATATGATGGGTATGTGGTGACCACATTTTTTTACCCAAAATTGATGAAACGAATAGAGTTTTAAAGGAGATTCTTATCTTTCCACCAATATAAATTATTCTTTACTTTCAATTTAATAAGTAATTATTATTCATTTTCTATTCAAATTACTTAAAGTCCTAATTATAGGCTGATTGAAAACATCTATAGCTTTCAAATGGTATCACATTTTTGAATCCAAAACATACACATTCTATGCTTCACATACTATAGGATTAAAAAAGAAAAATTGAATTTCATGGTTTTGACCAAGTTAAGGTGGTCCATTAAGAGTTTTTATATTTTAAAAAGGCTGTAATAAGAAATTCATAATTAATTATTTACTTGGAAGAAAATTACAAAAAATATGCACTGCCATCAAAGCATGAGTCCCTCTACTTATATCTAAAATCTTATAAAAAATATTATCATTTTATTGTGGTTAGTGGCTCCATTTACACCTACTTTATTTTTTCCTTGAAATTTAAGTACCATTGCATTGAAATTTCAAATTTTCACCAAATAGATTTTGTTTTTTTTTTTAAACCTAGTAGTTTAGAAACTTCATTCATTTTCTACAGATTCTATTCTTACATATTTTTGAAATAATGTAGATAACTTATTCAAATTTTACGCCAAGTTGCCTAACTCGATTTTTGAATTTTGCCACTTAAGGGCCTATTTTTCCATGATGATCCTCAAGATACTATTAATAAATAGAAATATTTATTTATATAGTTCATCTTTTAAATTCTTCAATCTTTATTCTATTTTTTGTCTTAGTTAAATAAATGAATTTCACTTTGTTTTATTTAATTATCATAATCAAATTCATCTACTATTGAATAAATAGGAATATTTATTTATATATTTCACATTTATATTCTTCTGATTATTCTCTCTCAATTAAATAATCAAAAATTCAATAGTTTTTATTTAATTATCATTATCCATCTTTTATTAAATAAACAATATCAAAAACATTTGTTTATTTTAATAATTGTTATTTCTTCCTAAAATTGAAATAAATCCAAATATTCAAATTTATGCACATGTTTCTACAGTTAATCATATTCACCTACCAAATTTGATATGATATATCTAATTAAATTCAACTCAACCTTCATGGGTGAATTTGGAGACAAACTTACAGGTGAACTTCTTCATCTTCTTCGTTTGATTCTTCTTATCCTCTGGCTAAATGTTTTTTGTGGGGAGGAACAATCTCCATAATCAGCTCAGACTTCTTCATCCTTCATCATTCAATCCTCAAGATTAAATCCAGACCTTTGTTGAGCTGCCACATCACAAATGTGCTGCCGTGAATCTATAAATACAGCCTCTTCCTACAGAAAAAGATCCCAACTTTGTGCAAACTTACTCTGCAGAAATACCAATTGAGCAATTAAGCATCTTAGCAATAGCATTATCATTTAGCAATAGCAATCATATCATTTTAGAATCAATATCATGGCTGCATCATAGTTTACTATAGCTTCTTTTATCAAGTTTCATGTCAATTTAGATTACAGTAGCTTCATCATTATCATTTAGATATCATCATATAGGATTAGATTATTGAATTTAGCATCATCTCATTCTCTAGATTGGAATTTTAACAGTCATAATGCTTTCCAAATCTGAGATCCCAATGAATTAATAAATCTTTGGAGATAGAGAACAATATGACACTTTCAAGAGTTTTCTTGTATTAATTAGATTAATTATTGTTTATTCTCTTGATATAATGTCTTATTAAGAAGTTTTGTTTGTTATTTTACTCATTACTTATTCCACATTTACACTTCCTAACTTTGAAAACTACCAAGAACCACAAGAAAATCCATCCTGGTAAAACAAGGGTGATCTATGTGACTTTCATAAAATCAAAGGAAATCAAATAGAAAACTGAATGAAACTCAAGTATATCATCCAAGATCTCATAGAGAATGATACCATATTTGTTGAGGTACTAGTTGGAAACTAGGATCTCAAGATATACAAGAATCCTATGCCCGATCATAACAAAGCTAACAACAATGGAAAAGCTAAGGATTACACCAATGTTCAACATACCTATTCCAATGTAGTTGCCTCCTATGATAGCGTTATCACTGTTGTCACCATCAAAGGAGCTAGCATGGAATGTGGAGTCACCACATGACATGGAAAAATAACCATTCAAGGAGTTGCCCCAGCTCAATCTAGGACACAGCCTACTTTTCCTGCATCTAATCCTAGCAAGTACAATCTTGTAGATCAGCTTAAGCAGACCTCCACTCAGATATCAATTTTGGAACTCCTGAAATTATCTCCTAAACATAGGGAAATACTAGAAAAATCCTTGTCTGAATCATCTATTCCCGAGAACATTGATATCGATCAATTTCAAGCTATGGTAGGGCATATCACTAGCCATCTTCTCACTTTCTCCAAGCAAGATTTACCATCACAACCATCCCATAGTTGTGCTTTAAACCTTGAGGTTTTCATTCATGAAAAAAAGGTCAACAGAGTCTTGGTAGATGGAGGTGTTGGTCTAAACATTTGCACCCTGTAGTTGATCAAACATCTAGGCTATTTAGAAGATACTATTAAGAATACAAAGAGTACCACCATCATAGAATATGACGATCAAGAATGGGTATCAAAATGAATCATAACACTTCCAATCCAAGTGGGACCTCTTAATTCCAAGTACTTGATCTTGATCTTCCATATAACATACTACTTGGTAGACCTTGGATATGAAAGTTGTAGCCTCAACCTATCATCAATGTGTGAAGTTTCCTTTTGAGGGTAGATAAATCACTATCCATGGAGATCTTGAGCGTTTCTAATACTGCAAGAGCCTTGGAGCCAAGTTTTATAAGATCCCACAAATACCCAAAAATGATGAAGGACCTACACCATCAAGCTCATTTGTTGACCCATCATCTCTAGCCTCTTCCTCAACATCAAATGTACACATTGTCAAAAGCATACCCAATGTCAAAGCAGTAATCCAAGATGATGGTTGTGGAAGCTACAAAATATTAAAAGACACTTTTGTCTTAGGAGAATTACCTATTTCTCCTCAAACTCACAGGAAACCAACATCTAACACCAAAGAACCAAAAACAATCAAGATCGAAGCTACTACCTTCACCAAGTGGGGATACCTGAATCAAGAAGATGTCCATGAGAAAGATATCTCTAAACTCCTCTATCAAGATGAACGATCTATTCCTATTCTTCCCATGGAAGATGACAACAAAGGTCTATAGCTGATGCAGAATTGGGGATATAACAAGAATGATAATCTAGGATAGAATGATAATGGTTTACTAGAACCCATCGTTCTTGAGAAATGACTAAAAAATCTTGGCTTAGGTTGTACTACTAGTAAGGTCACACTTATTGGCAAAGGTATTTCTACTAAACGAGTTGAGGATTCCTCTTGGTCACCTACATCATGTGATACTACCTTAGATGACTTTCCCCTTGATGTTGTTGGCCTATTTGAGAACAACACCCTCTTCATTATATCCATAACATCCTTTGTCTCAAATAACCAACCAATTGAAATACGCCTAATATACTCACAACTCATTGACATGGACCAACTAGGACCACCGGTTCTAAATTTATTCAAAAATGATGAAGCGATCTCAAAATTCATGGGACTCTGAGATAACTTATCATGGGTAAGTCACAAATCAAGCTTTGGTATAGAAGTCGATACAACGACATACAATGGGGAGATGATTGAATCCTTCAGTCACAAAATAAATGAAATGAAATTAACATGCAGATCCTTGAGTGAAAACCACCTGGTGGTACTCTCTAATTCCAAAATAGTTAAAACAAAGGATGCATCCGATAGTGAAAACCTCCCTAAGGCACTAAAGGATGAGGGATTCAATCCCCCCTTAATGCAATTTATCTAGAGAAGTTAGTCGTATTAGCAGAAAAGGCTACACCAATCAATGTGGGAACAAAAAAAGAACCTAAGATCACCTTCTATGTTGAATCCTTGTTAGACGAAGAACAAAAGAACCTTGCAACATTCCTCAAAGAGAGAAGAGATAACTTTGCATGGTCATACATAGATATGCCAGGCCTTGATCCAGAAATTGCTATAGATCACTTAGAAGTTTATCCTGATGCCAAACCAATCAAGCAAAAAATAAGGAAGATGCACCCTCAGATAGCACTCTTTGTTAAACTAGAACTACAAAAGCTTCTTGATGTTTGATTTATCCAACCAATAGATTATCCTGAGTGGGTTTCAAACCTAGTACCAGTCTCAAAACCCACTAGAGGCATTAGAATATGCATTGATTTTAGAGATCTGAACAAGGCATGTCTGAAGGATGATTTCCCTCTTCCAAACATTGATCTCATTGTGGATTTAACAACTGGTCATGAAATGTTGTTGCTCATGGATGCATTTTCAGGCTACAATCAAATCATAATCTCCAAAGAGGATCAACATAAAAATTCCCTTACTTATCCATGGGGAACCTACTGCTAGAATCTAATGCCATTTGGGTTGAAGAATGTAGGAGCTACCTATCAAAGAGAAATGACCCTCATCTTTCATGACATGATCCAAAAAATAGTTGAAGATTATGTGGATGATATTTTGGAAAAATCAAAGAAAAGAAGTGAGCACATACAAGTCCTAGGACCTATCTTTGATAGACTTGAAGAATACAAGGTATGACTGAGTCCAAAAAAGTGTGTGTTCGGGGTTACATCAAGGAAACTTCTTGGCTTCATCATTTCACAAAGAGGGATAGAAATTGATCCAACAAAGGTAAAATCCATCGTAGATATGGAACCGCCACAAACATTGAAATATATGAGAGGATTATAAGTAAGGTTGAAATCCATAATAAGTTTCATAGCTTAGTTATTAGATAAGACTCATCCCTTTTCACATCTTCTCCATAAAGGGATAACCTACAAATGGGATGAAAAATGTGATAAATCTTTATAGCAGATGAAGGATCATCTACTAACACCTCCAATGCTGATTCAATTCATACCAAACAAGCCACTGATCCTCCTATATATCTCAGCAACATTAGCAACATTTGGAGCTCTTTTAGCACAACATGATGAAAACAGAAAAGAAAGAGCCATATACTACATTAGTAGAACCTTGGTAGGCTATGAGATGAACTATTCACCCATTGAGAAAGCATGCCTAGTGGTAGTTTTCACTTCACAAAAGTTTAGGCATTACATGTTGTCACACCAAATCAAGCTCATTGCAAAGATTGATCCATTAAAATATATGTTATCCAAAGCAACTCTCACATGATGAATGGATAAATGGATAATGATCTTGACAGAGTTTGACATAGAGTATGTGGATCACAAAGCTATCAAAGGACAAGTGATAGCAGATCAACTAGCGAACGAACTCATCTATGATGAGAACCCATTAATATTTAAGTTCTCTGATGAATCAATGTTCCTTATTAATCTCACAACTCAGTGGAAGATGTACTTTGATGGATCATTCACCCAACATGGATCAGAAGCCGACATTCTTTTCATCACTCCCAAGGTGATTGCATCCCAAATTATTACAAGCTATCATTCTCATGTACCAATAACATTGTTGAGTGTGAAGCCTTGATCATAGGTCTCGGGATAGCAGTTCAATGGAAGATACAAGAGATGAAAGTCTATGGAGACTCACAACTGGTTATCTACCAAGTTAATGATGACTATCAAACCAAAGATGACAAGCTCACCCCTTACAAGAATATGGTGGACAATCTCAAGGATCTTTTCATAAACATAACTTTTGAGAAAATTCCTCACATGAAAAATAAAGCATTAGATGCCATGGCAACAATTGGATCACTACTAGACATGTCAAACAATATTCTTCAATGTGAATTCTTCGTAGAGTAGCTTCTCATACCAACTTTCAAAATCCCTGAATTTGAATTCGTGTGTGTCATTGTTGGTCTTAGATCCCCTTGGTACCATGACATCTTTACTTACCTCAACAGAGGAACCCTTCCATTAGACATCACACCAAACCTTAAAAAGACCTTTTCTAAAAAGACAATCTGATTCGTGATCCTAGGTGATACCCTTTACCGCCAAAGCATCAAAGGGATGTTACTACAATGTCTTAACCAAAAGGAAGCCTTAAATTCCTTAACAAAAGTGCATGGTGGCATATGTGGGTCCCATTCTAGCAGTATGAAATTAGATAAGAAATTGTTGAGGATGGGGTACTATTGGCCAACCATGGAAAAGAAGCTCATTAGTATGTGTGGAAATGCATCCAGTGTCAACAACATGGGGATTTGATTCATGCTCCAACTCAAGAGTTGTAACCAATGATTATACCATGGCCTTTTTCATAGTGGGGACTTGACCTCATAGGAAAAATCACTCCAACCTCATCCAATGGCCATAAGTTTATCATAACTGCCACTAAGTACTTTCCTAAGTGGGTTGAAGCCATTCCTATGACCTACATAACAGGGAAGCAACTAGCCAAGTTCATCCTGAATTACCTAATTTGTTGTTATGGTATACCATAAACCCTCATCTCAGACAATGGAACCCCATTCAAGAATCAGGATGTGAAAGAGTTGTACCAAAGATTCAATATCCAACATCGATTCTCTACAACATACTATCCCCAAGGAAATGGACAAGAAAAAGCAACGAACAAAACTATCTTGAAAATCCTAAAGAAAATAGTTAATGAAGCTGGTCATGATTGGCATCTGTAGCTAAATCCCACTCTTTGGGCTTATCAAACCAATATCCACACACATATAGGAGCAACCCTTTCTCCCTAGTCTATGGATCAAAATCCATCTTTCCTATTGAGGTTGAGCTCCCATCATTGTGAATATCATTGAAGAATCTAATAACTGAGGAAGAATATAGAGTATCTCAACTAAATGAGCTAGACTTCTTAGATGAACATTGTCTTGACGCCCTTAATCATTTACAAGTGTATCAAAACTGGATGAAATAGATCTATAACAAGAGAATCAAATGTTAGTCATTCTAGGTAGGCAACCTTGTCTTAAAGAAAAATCATAAGAACCTTCAAGATCAAGACAACAAAGGAAAGTTTGAGCTTAACTAGTTGGGTCCCTTTGTCATCATAGCAAGCTATGGATCAAGAGCATACCATCTGTCAACCCCTAAAGATGAACCCTTGTAGGATCCAATCAACAACTTGCATCTCAAAAAAATTTATGCCTAAACATGAAGGGTATAAATTAGAAAATATAAAAAAATCCAAAGATGATCAAAATAAAAAAAAAATGAAAAAAAATGATTGAAAAAAGTAAAGAAAAAAATTGTCCTCTAGTGAAAACCACTTCGGTGGCTCTTTGGGCAAGTACCTTGGTGAAAACCTAGAAAATAGGTGCCTTGCATAAATAAAGCATCTTCATCTATTCTTTGGCTCTTTTGACTTATCATTCTTTGCACCACCATTCATCCCCCATCTATGTCTTTATCATGGCTTGTCCCTATAAGGTTCATGAACTCTTTAGCACTAATTGGCATATTCTCAAGGTCATTTTGTCCTGCCTTTATTGAAGTAGGCTAACATATCACACTGGGGGCATTTTGTTATGCATCAAAATTAGGTTCTTGTATATCTTGAATTCATGAGACATCTTATCAGAAAACACCAAAAACATTCATAAAATCTTATACAGAAAATCCAAAAACATTTGCAAAATCTTGTACAGCAAAAATCTAAAGCATTCAGAAAACATCAAAACCCTAAAAAGGTCGAACATCGAAAACCCAAAAAAAAAATGCCTCTTGTTGAACTACATTGTCTCTGAGCTTGAACGTAGGAAAGGCCATCACTAATGTTCCCTCGAGACACCCTAGGTTAGTCTTTAGTGGTCCGTTGTAATTAGTTGTCGTCTCTCGTCTATTCATATCTTTGTCTTGTAAATATTTCAAGTCAATAGAACTATGTGGTCTCTACATGTATAAAGTAGGCAACGCTAATCTTTGATCAACCCCCAAGGCCCCTAGGATAGGTCTCTTAGGTTAGGTTCTTGGCCGAAACTCCGTAAAACATCCAAATATCTCAAAAATCCCAAAAACATCCAAATATCTTGAAAACACAAAAACATTTGAAAATAGAAAATACAAAAACAATAGAAAACATTCAAAAAACCAAAAACAACCTCAAAACATTCAGAAAATCATAAACATTCATATAACCTTTCAAAAAGACCAAAAATAGTCTCAAAACATTTTTAAAAAAAGACCAAAAATAGCCTTAAAAAATTCTAGAAAAACTAAAACCTGGATATCCCATCTCACTTGCACCTGCAATAAACTTTCACCCATAATAAATGATCATCACCTTCACCCTTTGGAAAAACAAGTAGAAAGAAAATATAGCAAGTAGTAAAGTGCAAACCTAAAAGTCAAAATCTAAAGTCTAAATTATAGGTAAATGTGTCAGTGAAGTTTATAGAAATAGCTCATCTTAGCACCATCATCCTAACATCAAACAACCCTCTAATCAACATGTCCTAGTATGAATCCTTCCTGCGATGGATATCAATATTAGACATCACTTTAGCTAAACTTAAATTAGGCAGGAGCTATAGATAACATTGGTTGTTTGTCTTTGATCTTTCTTATGATTTATCTTAATGACCCATTTCGAGGACCTCTCGATGATGTCTATCAAAAATTATTTAGAGAGAAAGGAATGGGGCATTGATCATTATCTATCATTTGTTGTGCTTGTGGATACTTTTGTAAAATAATCTTGGCACATACTTGCTTGGTTGTGTGTAGGAAGGTTGTTTGGAGTATATTGTTGACTATTGTGTATGATTTTGTCCAATATGTTCTAATCCTCTAACTTACATTCCAATGATGTTTCCATATGTCAAGATGTGAACAAGAACTATCCTATTTATTTTTCGAGTCAAAGTCCATTAAACTAGATACAATGTCATCCTGGTTATCATTTTCTTGATGCATCATATCTATGTGTTATATCAAACAATAAGGAATGACGAAAAATGCCAATCCTGAAGTGTGAGCATCCCATCCCGCATTTTCGTCTTGCATTATTTTTCATTATCTCGCCACCATCTCTAATAAAGTCTTGATGGACCATGGACTTGTTGGATCTTTTGAAGCAATCCTCATCAACAAGGTTATTCATTCTTTATTCTTTTATCTTCTCTCCACACTAATTTGGCATCATGACACACAAAAACATCATCAATGCATCCACCTTGCATCCAGAAAGCATCAGCATACATGCATCTCATAATCATATCATAATCATCAAACATCCATCAACATAATCATTGAATATCACATGATACATTTTGCATAATCATTTGAGTTGTGATGAATAATATAGATTTTCTATTCTAAGCATCTTAAATCATTGCATATCATAAGAATTTGCATCCATACATCCATATTCATACATCATCATCATAAAATATGTTGGAAAAGTATGCCTCAATCATCACAGGCTGAAACCTCCATTGGAGGAAAGTCGGTATGACATCTATCATGTCTAGCCGACTAGCAGTTTTGATACATTCTATTTTGAACAGGTCATTATGACCTTGCATAAGTCTTGCCGAATGCTTATTCTTTGGAGCCTTCACTATGACATAGTGTATTCGCTATGACCTCTTATCGCGTGGAGTTTTTTGGCCAACAGGCCTTTCAATCATAAATCGGGGAGACTCATGATGAACACGGGCTTTGGGATAACATATGTTGGTTCGGTGAGAAGTCTTAGTGAACAATGAAGGTCACGCCGATGGGGACACATCCAAACATACATCGGAGTAACTCAAAGTGATTAGGGAAAGGTCTTGGCAAGAGTGTTAAGTCCTGCCGACCGTTCAGTGTAACACAAAGGATCATGGGGAGATCTCTTAGCAACTGATGGATGTCTTGCCGATAGCCGATGGCTATCGGGGTAACCCAAATGGTTCGGGAAGAAGTCCCAGCGAACTATGTAAGTCTCGCCGATGATGAGGGTTCCTCGACATAGGTCTTGGTGAATGGTGGTCATCGGTGTAACAAATATGTGTTCGATAAGAACTCTCGGCGAAGATGTTAAGTCTTGCTGACTATTCTTTGGAGCTTGGTATAATATGTGCCTTTGGTATAACCTTTGGTGACTTGCTATGATCTCCTAGCGAAAGCGATAGGTCTCACTGACTGTTTGGTGATTCAATGTGACACATGAAGCTTGATAGAACATCTTGGTGAGAATGATTACTCTTGGTGACATCAATATGAAGTTTATGTGGCATTGGTGAGACACTATTAGTGTCTCACCAAGATGCCAATACAGTGTGAATTTTGTTGAC
>VDFB02054533.1:0-72564 GCA_007258455.2 Sequoia sempervirens | reverse complement strand
TCTGGACTTACTATTTTTAGTAAGTTATTACGACTACTCGGAATGTGCTCAAATGGTGTTTTAAGTCACTATTTTTAATAGTATGCTATTTTTAGTAAGTGCTATTTCTAGCAGAGTGGTTTGGCAGCAATTCGGCACTCAATTACTATTTCTGGCAGTGTGTCAATACAGTTTTGGCAGTGGCTTCTCTAGCATTCTTGGATCTCAAAAAAGGAAAGGCTAATAACTTATGTTGTATTTTAATGTTGCTTTTTGGACCCCACACCTAGGCAACATGACTTAAGTTGTTTTAAAAATGTGAACTCATGAATTGGATGCCAAAGTTGGAGATATTTGCATTTTAAAGTTAATTTGATGGCAAGGTAAAGGTGGACACCAAGGTTTGACAAGTCAAAAGTTTTAAAGTGAAAATTATATTGTCCCAAGAAAGTGGCATCCCTTTTTGTAGGGAAAGGAGATTTCAAACTTCTAGGTTTTGGGCTTATAAATAAGCCTCTCCCTCTCATTTTAGTTATGCAATTTTATGATAACGAAGTGCTGCTGAATTGGCTTCAAACTCTTGGGCTTTGAGGACGATACCCCTCCAAGCTGACTTCAATTTTGAGTTTGCAAGACAACTCCTAGCTGAACAGTGGATGCATCTTCATTCAAAGGATTGCAGTTGAGTGGAAATGGTGATGACTTCCTTTATGCTTATTGTTCTTGTTGGTTTTGATGTGTTCTAGCTCTTTTTGGTGTGGGTGTGTGTTAGTTTGCTTCTTGGAGATCATTTTGGAGTGCTTTTATCAGTTTCCAAGTTGCTGGTTTGTGAAGGGTTGATGTACATTTATGCTCATGCTGTCCTGAAGAGTTGGTATTATTTTGTGGGTATTGGTTCATTATTTTCCTCACATCTGGGCACCCCTTTGCTTGGAGTTTCATATTTTTTGGAGTGTTTGTTATTTCCTAGCTGCTCACCCTTCCTAGGAGGCTGTACAGTTTGCTGAAGGTGCCTTGGGTTGCATGCCAGTGGTTTCAAGGCTTGAAAATGGTGGCTTGATACTTAGACTTGGTTGCCTAGATATGCTTTTTCATTTGCAAGTTGTTTGGGTTCATTCCGAGTTGATTTGAGGGAGCTGTGATGAATTCACGAGGGCTGATTGTAGTTTCCAGTTCGCTATCCTTTTATATCAGACTATTGCTACAGAATAATCAGACTTGATATGATCATGTTCTCAATATTTTATGTTGCCCAATCATTTATATGTTGCAAGGATTGCTTATTGTATCACTAGGCAATCATTTTGACTTGTAATGCTCATGTTTCATATACTAGACATCACATTGTAACGCTGATATAGTAGTACTAATCAACTTTCTACTTTCAGTTATTTTCTATTACACTCCCATTGAATAAGTGGTTGAGTTTGCTTTAATTTCTTGTTGCCTGCTGAAAAGTCTAAGTGGCTGGCTATGCCGCCAAGTACTTTAGTTTGCTTTACTTCCTTGTAGCCCATTGAAAAGTGGAAGTGGTTGGCTCTGCCACCAAGTATTTTACTTTTCTCTATTGGCTGGCTTACTGCCAATAGCTCATTTGTACTTCTAGCATTGATATTGTATTTAGATCCCCTTACACTGTATGGTCTCACCTTGCCCACTCCGAGATCTGGGTGATCAGAAAGTGAAGGGTTGCTTCCAGTTTGCTTATTATTACATTGGGCTAAAGCTAACAAGTGCAAGTTGTGCTTTTTTTTGGGAAAAAACTAAGGGGGTATTTTACATTTTAATTTGCTCACATCGATATTAAAAGCAATCAATGTCTTATCAAAATCTCAAGAACTACTATTATCTAATAATTCTCCATTATGTGAATAGCACAATCAAGGGGTAATTATTTGTCCAAATTTTCTATTTTTAGGCATGTATATCAACATCATGTCATCATTATTTTAATTTGCTCACATTAGATATTAAAACTAATCAATGTCTTATCAAAATCTCAAGTACATATAGAAGTGAAGTCCACCCTATGTATGATTGCTATCATCCCACGTGGTTAAGTCAATCTTGCTTTAATCATCATCTAGTCATTATCCTCACCAGCCTTTATGAAAATTATCATTAGACCAATTCACAAAAGTAACTGATGTAAACGAAGAAGATATATTTGAAAATTATCATTAGCCATCTCGTTTGATCAAAGTAACAGTGAGGTGGAAGCAGATTTAGAAGTCTATAAGGCTCTTGATATTGAAGAGTTTGATGGTGTTCTTTAGCAAAAATCAGATTTATTAGTGCACGAAGCTAATCATCATCTAGCTATTGAGCATTCACAGTTAGTGGGTGGTAAAGAAAGGGAGTCTTGGAGCAGCTACGAGGGCAACAAAGACACAAAACAGAGTTCCGATTTTTACTTACAGCCTATCAGCAGTACACCACCTTTGCATGCTTATAGATGGAAGGGACAATTCAGGGAATCCGTTGAAGATGAAGTGCAAGCTCTATCTAGATTTGACCAAACCCACAGTTTGATAGAAGAACTCTATTGGAAGACTCAAATTGATGAGAGACAGAAAGGGGTTAAGGATGAAGCAACTCTCCCTAAGTTGCAACTTGTTAAAGAATTTTTGGAGACATTGAAATCAGCATATATACACTTGACCAGAGATCGAACATATGCCTTTGAAATTGCAAAGAAGATCATGGGTGTTTTCCAAGAAAAGGAGAGACAAGTTGATGAGCGCACCCTTGAGCTTAAGTCAACAAAAGAGATGTTAAAAAACACCCAAATGGCATTAATGGAGGTAGAAGAGCAGCTAGCTGATTTCAAACTTTTCAAAGAACAGGAGAATGAACAAAGGGTGGGAGAAATCAAACAGGTAATTGAAGAGCTTGATAGTCTACAAGAAGAGTTTGACTTTGAGAATGTTCCTTGAAAATCAAAAGTTGCATGTGCAGATGGAAGTGAGCAAGAGGAAAGGGATGATTTCCAAGTTTTTGATAATTTTCTCTTTATGAATTGAGTGCAGAAGAAACTTATGATAACCCTCTCTTTGTGATGGAAGATAAAACATGTGGTGAGGTGACCTAGCATGAGTCTGAGTACGGTTTTCAATGTATTGATGATAAGATATCAGGCCATGAGGACATGTCACACTTGGTGAGTGGCAATCTTCCAAGGTTATTTGATAAGGAATACATAAGTGGGTTAGAGGATAAAGTCTCCACAAGGGAAGTGATGATTCAAGGAGTTTTCAACATCTTTGACATCAAGGTGTTGCCCAAACAAGTCTTAGAAGCTGCTGGTAATTTCATGAAAGCAGCAAGGAATGAAGAAATCAGACTTGTTATTTAGGAGGAAGGGGAGAAAGAAGAACCAAAGCAGATTGTTTACTTCCTTGATAGTCCATCCCTTGGGTTGAGTGATGTTTTGGATCCTACTAGTCCATTTTTGGAGTTGGGATTGACGACAACATTGGCTCCATGCTATTTAGATGTGAATGCTTTCATGGATAGGCTTCAAGGGTTCATGAGAAAAGACATTAATTCCGTGAGAGTGCATTTGGTTATGACGGACACTTAGAGACATGTTATGTACTCTTTCGGTGTATTGGGGATCATTCTTGGTTGGGTATCCTTGTTTGGCGTCCTCGGCATGGTATGACACAACTTATTGGGTATGGTTGGAGGGATTCACGGAGGGAAGAGGATCAAATTTTCAGAATTAGTGGTGCTCGTATCTCCTTTACCAGCCATCTAGTGGTTTCTTTGGTACATCAACAAATGGATTGGAAAGAAATTCTAAGAGTGGATTGGAGAGATGAACATATAGTTACTCTTGGGGGTGATCTTTGGCTTAGACATGGGCGCTTTTTGAGACACAAGCTTGCTGATTTGGAGCAGATCAGCCACCTTCAATGGGGAGTTACTCTCGTTCAGGAGAGTTGGTTCATCATTTCTTGTCAAGCAGGTGGTAGATATCAGTTGGAGATTTCTTAGGTGTGTTTCCCAGCCACTTACGAGATGATTGAGTGCGACAAGATGCTCATTTCATATGTTCATACTTGGGAGTTCCTATGGCACTACTATTATTCCTTGTGTCGAGTGCACTGTATTTCACTGATCCCAGCTTTGAACAACAGTGAATATTTGATTTTTCAAACCTTTCCTACTCTTTGGGTTCATTTTATGGAGGTTTGTGATGTAAATTTTGATAGTCTTCTTGCAATATTGGTTCGGGACAGCGAAACCCCACATGCTTTGGTTCATCATTTGGAGGCTGTAGGAGTGGGAACTGTAGGAGTTTTCCGTAGTCTCCACGGGTGTATCGTAATATTTCGGGTGAGACATGGCAGATTTATATGGAGTCATGGGGATGAGTTGATTGAGCTCTTGCACAAGTTTATGATAGACCGTGGAATTGTTGGTATTGACTACTTAGAGTCTTTTGGACATGGGACGCTACATGGTAATAATTTCAATTC
Organism: Sequoia sempervirens; assembly: GCA_007258455.2. Taxonomy (NCBI): domain Eukaryota; kingdom Viridiplantae; phylum Streptophyta; class Pinopsida; order Cupressales; family Cupressaceae; genus Sequoia; species Sequoia sempervirens. The sequence goes on along the minus strand of VDFB02054533.1, from coordinate 68,101 downwards.
TCCCAGTCTCTTTGGTTTGAGTTCCATGGATGATTACATTTTGGGGTTACAGGGGAGGATAGTGCAATTTGGGCATGAAGGTTTCACTTATGTGATCAGAGTGGTGCAACATCGACATGGTGGGTCCTTCCTGAGATGGACATGGGACCCCGGGATTATACTTGTTTGGGTGTAGATCAGTTTGGAATTTCTTGGAGTTGTGGAGGTATTGCTTGAGGGCAAGCAATATTGGGAAGGGCAGACTGTAATGTCCCCATGTTTAGCACTATCCTTTCTTGAGACAGTTAGCCCTTTTTTAGACGCCCATAGACCAGTCAGATGCAAAATTAGGGTTTCCAACTATTTGGAGGCTTCGATTATGGATTCAGGGGGTTGCGTGTCAGAGTTTTGAAGTTTGGTTTATGGATTCTTTCTTGGTTTTTGGAGAGCTTCAGAGGGATGCAACATGCATTTCGTGGAGGTGACATGCATTTCGATCAAGGGTTTGCATGTAGGTTTGGGTTATGGATTCTTTCCGAGTTTTCAGAGAGCTTCGCAGTGGTATGACATGCATCTGCATCTGACAACCTTTTTCGGACTTACTATTTTTAGTAAGTTGAAGCCGCTGCTCAGTTTGTGCTCAAAATGCATTTGGAGTCACTTACTATTTTTAGCAGTATGCTATTTATAGTAAGTGCTATTTTTAGCAGCTTAGTTTAGGGTTTTCCGGAGGGGTTCTATTTTTAGCAGTGGTTGGTTTCAGCATTGTCATCTTTAGTTGGTAACAGTTCCTCATTGGTCTTTAGTTTTGCTCAGTTCTGGGCTTTGGGCATACACTTACTATTTATACCAATGCTATTTTTAGTAAGCCACCATTGGGGGAGTTGGTTCCAGGCTTGTGCATTTGCAACATTTTAATCCAGTTTTCAATTGGCGAGCCAAAGGTTGCAGTTTAATATTTATTTAATTTGACTACTCAGGGATTTTATTAAGTTGGATTATAAAATTATATTATAACTTATATTAAGGGGTAAAGTGGTCATTTAAAAAGGATCAAGGTGCCTAGTGAACAACTTTATGTTGTTTTTAAAAGTTCATTTTATATTATATTTCCTCCTCATGTATGGACGCCTAGAGAAGGGAGATGAAATATTTTAAATGTTTAATTTTTCAATTGAGAAGGGCGTTGGTTTCTAAGGAGAAAATAAAAGACATTTTAAAATGTTAAAATATTTCACTTGGAGATGGCATTGGATTTTAGAGTGAAATTAAAAGACTTTTGGAGTCCATTTCTGCCCTAATCTTATAAAATGAAGTTTGGCTCTCATTTCTAATGATGGAGACTTGACAACATATTGATATGCTGCTGGAATTTGTCTGATTGCTTGGGAAACATTGTGAGGATGAAAAACCTCCATTGTTGGGCTGATTTCGGTGGTGAAATATCCACCTTAGTCAGATACTGGTGCTGGTTCACAATCTATTTCAATAGGAGCTTCAAAGAATGATCTATAGAGAAGAAAAGATGAAGATATTTTAGTTCTTTTAGGAGTTTTTGGTGTGCTTTGGCTTGACTTCAGTTTTGGTGTGGTTTTTAGGAGTTTTGTGTGATTATCTACAGTTTCTGGACAGCTGCAGTCATGGACCTGAATCTGGTTTTTTATTTACAGCTTTCTATTGCTCGAGGTTTTCATTCTGGGTATTGTTGCATATTGAAGCTCTCCTCAAGACAATCATTTATTTTGGGGCCAAATCGACTTAGCTAGAAGTGGTGCCATTTTGCTGCTGTAAACCCTAGTTTGTGACCAGCAAACATTGGGGTTTGTTCATTGAACTTTGGAGCTGTATTTAAAGGACTTGGACATTGGAGAACAAGGGTTTGAAGACTAAGTCTTGGAGTTGTTTTTGGTGCTCATTTTGGAGCCTTTGCTGTTGTGATAAGTCATTTTCCAGGTCTGATTTTACAATGTAATATTCTGATATAAAACAGAAAATGATTGCTTATGATATTAGTTACAGCTTCTTTTGAAAGGACTTTGGTATTCTGTGTTTTGTTCATTGCAATGTGCTCTTATGTTAAATACTCTTGCAAACTCATTGAAACAAAAAAAAACACAAACCTCATTGAGCAAACACAAGCAGAAAACAGTCATTTCCAAAAAAAAGAAAAAAACAGGGGTGCATTATCACATGAAGTTAGTCAAAATTTGACTCTTTGATGGGGAAAAGCACCCTTGCTAGTTAGGGGCGCCCAAACTTTTGAGGCACCAAATGCAACTTTTTGAGCAAATGACATCTAAGATGTTTGTCTCAGACTTGATCATGCTTTGCAATGAGTCCGTCAATGGATTAATCGGAGTTGCCAAATTGCCAAAATCAGGAGTCAAACAAAAGGATTTAGTCATAGTCAAATTGTGAGTTCAAAGCACAAAAGGGCCCCTGCTGGCTAGGGGCGCCTAGGGTTTTGAGCCCTCAAATAAAGTTGCTAGGGTTTGCTAAAATATCCATCCTGTTTGGAATTCTTCAAGCTTTCCATTGCATATCTCAGCTTGATCAAAGGAATTGTCAGTAGCTGACAACTGCAGTTTGAATGAAGAACGAAGCATAAAGGACAAAATTAGAAAGTTGTAAAAATGGTTGTCTAGCAATAAAGGAGCCCTTGCTGGCTAGGGGTGCCCAAGATTTTAACATGCCAGATGTAGTTTTTAGGGTTTATGCCCTCTAGAAGATCATGTTTAGTTTTGATACAGCTCTGCATTCAACCTGTCAACTAGCTCAGGTTATTTGTCAAGTGTCGAGAAATGTAGCTTGAAGGGAGGTGAAAATCAAGTTTGAGATGGTGAAAATCCTTTAAAAATTTCTAAGTCTGATGAGCAAAAGCGCCCCTGTTGGCTCGGGGCACGCAAAGTTTTGATGATCCATAAGTCAAATTTAGGGTTTGCAACCTCAAGAAGTTTCTTTTCAGTTTTGATCCTGTTCTTCAACGAGACTATCCATCAGTCTACTGGATTTTTCAGTGATTCAGAAACAGTGATCAAACAGAGGCTTTGGTGATGTTTGCAAAGGCTAAAAAATGGAAAATTTCAAAAAGTTTCTAAGTCTGGAAAAGTTGGCGTCCAAAGTCAACTTTGACTTGAAGATATTTTTGAAGTGAATGTGCATGCTTCGGCCGCCCTAAAATTTAGGGATTTGACAACTAAACTCAAACTGATGAGCAGTCTTCAACATGCATCTCCAAACTAAACTTTGAACTACTCCATTTTTCTTGCTTGCTGCATCCTTTCTCTTATGCATGATTTTTGGCGCCTATTTATGGTTTAGTCTTCTTTATGTTGACTAAATGGAGGTCCAATGAGGTTGTTTCATTCCTAAATTTAGGAATTAACTTGCATGTGATGCCTCTATTCATGAAAAAATATTTAAATAAGCATTTGGGTGTCCATTTTCTTCATCACAGGTTGAAGGTGAGCTCATATTTTCTCATGCAAACAAGATTTGAGGGTGCTACAAAAGGAAATTTTCAGATTTGTTCGAAGATTTATGATTGGATTGCACAAAAGAACACATTGGCAACATCATTTTCCTTGAAGCTTCTACCCTAAATTTTAGGGTTTTCTCTTTCTTCTGTCTTTTCTAAAAATTGATCAACTGGGTTTACTCTATACAAAATGTTCCAGAATTTTAAGCCACTTTAGGTTGAAAATTGAAGGCTTTGCATGGTGGTCAAAAAGACATCTTTTTCAAAATCTAGTCATCTAGGTTTGTTTAGCACAATGTTCGCAACAAAACCCATGTTCCGAAACATTTTAGGAAAATTGCCCTGTTGCTTCCCTCTTTTTGAAGTTTCGCTTTTTTTTGAAGTTTCCTTTGCATGGTGGTGAAAAAGTCATCTTTTTTGAAAACGGACGATCTGGGTTTGATCAGCACAACATTCTCAACAAAACCCACTTATCAGAAAATTTCCTAAAAATTGCCCCTCGACAGGGTATTTTTAGCCTCACCAAGAGCTACTTTTAGCTTTTTCAGAAGTTCATCCGAACATATCCAAGTTTACAATCAAAAGTCTAGTTTTTCATAATGCAATTCAATCCAATTGAATACAAGACCAAATCGGTCTTGATTCATGACTTCTTGAAAACTTTTCACACTGACTTGTGCCATGTTCATCCAATGATTAAATTGAGCACTTTGGAAGGCGTAGATAGTACTACAATCAAGCGTCTTGATCGCTCTGGGTTGTTGGAGGCAACTTTTATTCTCATCACAGTGTCAAATCTCGAGTTTGTCATTGCACGCATCAAACATTACAACCCTTCTACATGACAAATTCAATCAGCAGATAGGCGAGTTGTTTGTAGCCTCAAGCCGAGTTGTCAAGACTAGTATGCTTTTATTGGACAGCAAGAGGATGCGGAAGGTAGTCCCAGCTTTAGAGCCACCAATTGTACATCCTTCACTACCTTCCTTTTCCAAGGGAAAATCTAGAGTCTAGACCATAAGCAATCCACCCGAAGGTGTTAGGGTTAGTGTCATGTCCCCATCCTAGTCAGCACAGCTGGTGACGAGGTTAGCCTATCATTTGATCCTCGTAGGCTGACAGGAGTGTTCAGAGGATCCTTTTTGGCAGTTGCTCAGTGTTGGTTAGCTCCAGCCAGGGTGTCGCCTTGGGCCCTCTCGCAGACTTCCAGAGTCTTTCAGAGAACTTTCTATTTTTAGAAAGTTAGGTCGCTAAGTGCTATTTCGGGCAGGGCACCTGGTGCACTTTATCACGATTCGACCCAGCCAGAGATGGTTGATTTGACGAGAAATAAGGAGTAATTCATGGATTATTAAATATTTAATAATTTGACTTTATTATAAAGTCACTTTATTGAAATATTAAAGTATTTAATTAATTGGCTCAATTATAAAGTATTTAATTATACTTTATAATATATTATTATAATGTGACTTAATGAGTATTTAATGCTCATTAAAAGTGGACGCCAATTATTTAATCTTTTTTCCTAAGTTCAAAAGTGAAAATTAAATCATTTATTTAAATGATTATTTTAATGAAGGATTAGGTCGAACTTTTCAAGAGAGAATATATTACTCTTCACAGGCAAAATCGAACTATCTTGTTTATTATTCAATTTTGTCTTCTGAGCATCTGAGCATTGGAGTTTGCAAACCCTAGGGTTTCTGGCGAACATCGTTTCTGGAGAACGTAACCTCTTCAGAGATCAGGCATACTGAGGCTGTGAGATACCAGCTGAAGATTGCACTTGGTGATTTCATCCAGAAGTCACAGATTGAGCTTAATCATTTAATCAGACAGAGATTCATCAGTATTCAACAGAGATTGTTCATCTTCCATCAGAGGCGACTTCATCCATTTCCATTCATCTGAGTTCTGGCACAAATTTCAAGAATCCGTACTGTTCATTAATTGCTGCTGTACAGGCCGTACCAGCAGGGGCCGTACATATCCATTCTCAGAGGAACGCCTCCCCTTCTCAGCTTCTGGCTTGGGATTATTGGGCGCTTTGGTCAACTGAGATTGTGCGTTGGTTTTGGAGCTCAGAGGAACCTTCATTCATTCTGGCCGTACATTCTTTAATCAGCTGCAGCCGCCATTTTAAATCAGGTTTTTTCTCATTTAATGATCTGTATTTCCTTCATACTCTGCAACTGGCTATTGTAAAATTCTTGGAAGTGAAATGTAATGCAACGCCTATCATCTATGATCAAAAAACTAGGCTTATATTGATTTCTAGAATTTATTTGAATTTATTTGCATTTAAAGCAAAATCGTTTGCATTATTATTGTCAAAACCTTCTAAACACAAAACACCAAAATTTGCAAAACGCATAAAAATCAATTAGGTTTGGAACAGAACCACTGTGGTTCTCGATGGTATCGAGTTAATGCATCTCCTCGCCATCCCGTGCTTTTTCGGTGATTATTCAATACGCTGGCATTTCCTGGTTGCCTTTTATGAACCAAGACATTATTCAGTATACCCGAGGTGTAGGGACAGGAAAAGACGAAGACTGGACAGGTCCTCCAATTACAGAAGGTCAGACAATATCAGGAGTGCTTGGTTTTCACAGATCCAGTTCAGACGGTAGTGAAAACAGTGTTGCAACCCTGATGGCAGATCGTGAGACTTCCTCAGAGACTCGCAGGGATCCAGGGAAGGCACATGCAGAGGGTGACATTACTGATGAGGAGTTTAGACGGAGACACGACAACATGATGGATATGATGTCGCAGTTGATGGGTACTATTAGGCAGTGTACGCACACACAGCCTCATTTCATACAGATTGGACAGACGAGCGGGACCACCTGATCGTCGGCATCGCCTCCCAGTACCGCTAACATCTATCAGAGCTTATAGGGCTGTGCCGTACTTACTTTTCTTTACCCATGCAGATACTCCACCCTCGGCTCCGTGGGGCGTAGCATCGTGCATCATTATCGACTTCCAAACACCACGTAACGTACTGTCGGGTGGCGTAATTTTGACGAGATTTCATGGCGAAGGCTATTGCCTTTAGCTTACCGATCCTAAGCAGGTACCACGCTTCATGCGAGTTTATAGATGTCTATAAACCCGTGAGGAGGAGGTGGAAGATTTGATCGTAGGACCCCACAAAGATCGCCAGCCAAGCAGCGAGCTACAAAGAATAGGGATTTACAATATGCTGTGAGCAAGATTACACCGCCATATTTTGATGGGTCAGAGAAGACATCAGCTAGGTCATGGGTCCAGAAATTGGACAACTATCTGTCACTTAGACCTATGCAGGAGGATGAGGCAATTAAATTTGCCACTTTACATCTGGACGGAGTGGCGCATGATTGGTGGCACCACGGCATGTACACATTAGGCCATCATGCGGTTAATACCTATCAGGAGTTCACGAGCAGATTGATAGAAAGATTTGATAGGAAGGATCCAGAGTTGTATTTCAGAGAGTTGGCTCAGCTCAGACAGACTGGCAGTCTGGAAGCATACATTGGCGAGTTTCAGAGAGTGGCAGTCATGGTGACTGGCATTTCAGAGAGGAGACTCATTATATTATTTGTTGAGGGTTTGACAGAACCCATGAGAGGTTGGGTCAAGGCTTTTGACCCTCCCACACTTCAGGAGGCCATGCGGAAGGCACGCAGGAACTTGCCGCACCTCGCAGCAAGTTCAATTCAGGGTCCACTCCATACACGAGACCCAACAGGCCTTTCGATAGAAACAATGACAGAAATAGACCCTTTGACAGGAGGAAGGATCAACAGGATCCTAAGAGACAGAATGCACCTCCGTTTGACAGAGAAACTTTGAACGAATTACGTAAGAAGAAGTTGTGTTTCTGGTGCAAGGCACCCTATGATGAAAAGCACATATGCCCACTTCGTCCGAAAGTCAAAAATAACCAAATGGAGTGGTATTATGAGGGCGAAGAGCAATCTGATCTGTCAGACCAGCAAGCTGATTCCGAGCCTTCAGATGATGAGAAGTCCGAAAATGAGAATGAACATGAAGGTGGAAGGAAGCTACAGGAAGCCCATCTGACTAGTCTTCAGAGAGATGGTTCATTTCGACTCCGTGGGCTCTTAGCAGGTCAGAAGGTGATTACTTTGTTGGATACGGGTGCGACACATAATTTTATTGATGCACGTCTAGTGGAGAGACGTGGTATCCAGACAGAGGCTTTCGAGGGTATCCGAGTCAAGGTAGCTGACGGATACACGCTCAGGTGCGACAGGAAGATTACTGATCTGCCGATGAGATTGAACAACTATGAATTCAAGACTGAATTCTATGTTGTTAATATGGGTGATACAGATGTGGTACTAGGGATGGCATGGTTACATGATTTGGGTGAGTGCACGCTCAACCTACGGGATATGGAGATGAAATTCAAGGTTGACGGAAGGCCACATGTCATCAAGGCAATTCGGGACAGTAATCTTAGGATGGTTTCATTCAGGCGGATGGAGAGGCTCATTCGTCATGATATGGTTGACTGGGCGGCTGAGTGCATGTTGATGCCAGCCCAGCAGGAGCCGCAGAAGGGTGAGTACCACCCTGACATACAGATTCTGAGGACTAAACACTCCAAAGTGTTTAGTGATATTCCACCTGGTAGGCCTCCAGATAGAGGTACAGAGCACATTATTGAGTTGGAGGAGGGCGCAAAGCCCGTTATGATTACTCCCTACCGCCATCCGAAACGACTCAAAGATGAAATAGAAAAGACCATTAATGAGTTGTTGGCTATGGGTCATATCAGACCTAGCAAATCCCCTTTTGCTTCATCGGTTGTATTGGTGAAGAAGAAGGATGGATCCCTTCGGATGTGCATCGATTACAGGCAGCTCAACAAAAGAACCATCAAGAATAGGTACCCCATTCCGCGCATTGATGAGCTGATAGATGAGTTGCATGGTGCAGTCTTCTTTACGAAGATTGATTTGAGATCAGGGTACCATCAGATACAGATGAGGGAGCAGGACATTGAGAAAACCGCTTTCCGGTGTCATTGCGGTCACTTTGAGTTCTTGGTTATGCCCTTCGGGTTAACCAATGCACCTGCCACCTTTCAGGCAACTATGAACAGGGTTTTCAGTGCTCAGTTGAGGAGATTTGTGTTAGTCTTCTTCGACGACATTTTGGTTTATATCAGGTCATGGGAGGAGCATCTGGCTCATTTGGACACAGTCTTGGGTATCTTAGCAGATGAGTCTTTCTATGCTAAGGAATCCAAGTGCGAGCTTGGCATGGAGGAGTTGTTATATCTAGGGCACATCATCAGTGCCAAGGGAGTGAGTATGGACCCTGAGAAGGTCCGAGCTATTGTTGACTGGCCTATACCTGAGAACCTTACGCAGCTCAGAGGGTTCATTGGGTTGTGTGCATTCTACAGGAGATTTGTTAGCGGGTTCTCACGTCACGCCGCACCCCTTACTGACTTGACGAAGAAGGGGGCTTTTACTTGGTCACCACAGGCGCAGGAGTGCTTTGACAGGTTTAAGGTGATCATGACTTCATGTCCTAAGGCATTGCCCTCGACTTTTCAAGTCATTTGATTTATTCCTTCGCGGATGCCTGTGGGAGGGCATCGTGCCGCTGATGCAGAGCCATCCCATTGGCATTTTGAGAGCGTGGAAACTCGGGGTCCCCGAGATTTTACAGTATATATGACAAGGAGATGTTAGCCATTATGCATGCATTGGCTAAGTTTAGGCAGTACCTGGTAGGCAGCAAATTCAGGGTTCGTACAGATCATAACAGCCTAAAACATTTCCTTGGACAGCGAGACTTGAACGAGAGGCAGCAGAAATGGGTCAGTAAACTGCAGTCATATGATTTCGACATTACTTTCATTAAGGGGAAGCAGAATATAGTAGCTGACGCCTTGTCTCGTAGACCCCAGTTGAATGCCTTAGCACAGATTACAGAGGATTGGAGGCATCGGATCATTGCAGAGTATGCTAAGAACCCATGGGCTTCTAGCATCGCTGACAGGACAGAGCAGGACGACAGGTATACAGTTGTAGATGACTTGATCATTTACAAGGGGCGGATTCTTTTGGTTCCTGGCTCTGAGGTACGGACTACAGTTTTGAGAGCCTTTCACGACCTTCCTATGGCAGGCCATCCTGGATACTACAAGACTTACAAAATGGTTAGGGAACGGTTTACTTGGAAAGGGCTGAAAACTGATGTTTTGCAGTATGTCCGTGAGTGTTCTGTGTGCCAACAGAACAAGCAGGAGCACACCTACCCTGTTGGATTACTCCAGCCACTTCCGATACCTGACAGGAAGTGGGAGTGTTTATCTATGGACTTTATCACGGGTTTGCCGAAAGCCCAGGGTAAAGATTGCATTTATGTAGTGGTCGATCGGTTGACTAAGTACGCCCATTTCTTCCCGATTACAACTACTTTCACAGCATCGCAGACTGCAGAGTTGTTCTTCAGAGAGGTTTTCCGACTGCATGGATTGCCTCGGACGATAGTCAGCGATAGAGACAGCCGGTTCATGAGCAACTTTTGGCAGGAGTTGTTCAGACTTTGTGGGCCCGAGCTGACACCGAGTACCAGCTACCATCCGCAGACCGATGGACAGACAGAGATTGTCAATAAGTGGGTGGAAGGCTATTTGCGTAATTATATAGCTGGTCAGCAGAGAGCTTGGGTGAGATGGATTTACTTGTGCGAGTATTGTTATAACTCGACTCACCATATGACGATACAGATGACCCCCTTCATGGCATTATATGGGTATGAGGCGCCCAATCTTCTGGATTTGATTTTGAGCGATAGCAGAGTGCCGAGTGCCGGTGATATGATGCAGAGTCAGCAGGACATCTTGAGGTCTCTCCGAGACAATATCCAGCAGGCACAGAATCAGCATAAGCAGTATGCTGATCAGAAGAGGGTTGAGCGCAGTTTTGAGGTGGGTGATATGGTGTACCTCATGTTGCAGCCGTATCGTCAGTCTACTCTGCGGAAGAGTGGGGCAGAGAAACTAAAACCACGCTACTATGGTCCATTTCGTGTTGTCAGACGAGTGGGCGAGGTTGCTTATGAGTTGGACTTGCCAGCTGATAGCAAGGTCCATAATGTATTTCACGTTTCTCGCCTGAAGAAGGCATTGGGTCAGCATGTTGTTCCCTCTCCAGTTTTGCCACCCCTTGATGATGAAGGGAAACTGATACTAGTGCCTGAGGCCATCCTTGATATGAGAGAGAGAAACCTTCGGAGGCGTGTGATCAGGGAATATCTGGTCAAGTGGAGAGATTTGCCGCTTGAGGATGCTACCGGGAGTCGAGGCGATTTTACAAAGATCCGTGAGTTGAGATGTTGAGGACAAGCAATTTCGTGGAGGGCGGATCAATATGTCCCCATCCTAGTCGCAAGACAACAGTGACGAGGTTAGCTCATCATTTGATCCTCGAGGGTCGATGTGAGTGTTCGTGAGGATCCTCGCGCTTGCTCGTTGGTTAGCTCCGGGCCATGGCGTCGTTTGGGCTTAATCTTCCGTAGAGTCTTTTCTCGTGAGAACTTTCTTATTTTTAGAAAGTTAGGTCAAAGGAAGTCGCTATTTCGTGGCACCGGTGTACCTTTATCACGATTCAATCTACCGCTAGATGGTTGATTTGACGGAGAAATAAGGAGTAATTAATGGATTATTAAATATTTAATAATTTGACTTTATTATAAAGTCACTTTATTGAAATATTAAAGTATTTAATTAATTGGCTCAATTATAAAGTATTTAATTATACTTTATAATATATTATTATAATGTGACTTAATGAGTATTTAATGCTCATTAAAAGTGGACGCCAATTATTTAATCATTTCTCCTAAGTTCAAAAGTGAAAATTAAATCATTTATTTAAATGATTATTTTAATGAAGAATTAGGTCGAACTTTTCAAGAGAGAATATATTACTCTTCACAGGCAAAATCGAACTATCTTGTTTATTATTCAATTTTGTCTTCTGAGCATCTGAGCATTGGAGTTTGCAAACCCTAGGGTTTCTGGCGAACATCGTTTCTGGAGAACGTAACCTCTTCAGAGATCAGGCATACTGAGGCTGTGAGATACCAGCTGAAGATTGCACTTGGTGATTTCATCCAGAAGTCACAGATTGGGCTTAAGCATTTAATCAGACAGAGATTCATCAGTATTCAACAGAGATTGTTCATCTTCCATCAGAGGCGACTTCATCCATTTCCATTCATCTGAGTTCTGGCACAAATTTCAAGAATCCGTACTGTTCATTAATTGCTGCTGTACAGGCCGTACCAGCAGGGGCCGTACATATCCATTCTCAGAGGAACGCCTCCTCTTCTCAGCTTCTGGCTTGGGATTATTGGGCGCTTTGGTCAACTAAGTTTGTGCGTTGGTTTTGGAGCTCAGAGGAACCTTCATTCATTCTGGCCGTACATTCTTTAATCAGCTGCAGCCGCCATTTTAAATCAGGTTTTTTCTCATTTAATGATCTGTATTTCCTTCATACTCAGCAACTGGATATTGTAAAATTCTTGGAAGTGAAATGTAATGCAACGCCTATCATCTATGATCAAAAAACTAGGCTTATATTGATTTCTAGAATTTATTTGAATTTATTTGCATTTATAAGCAAAATCGCATTTTTGCATTATTGTCAAAAAACCTTCAAAATCACAAAAACACCAAAATTTGCAAAAACGACAAAAAATCAATTAGGGTTTGAACAGAGAACCACCAGGGTTCTGACAGTTAGCGGAAAGAAGAAGAATTTGAAACGAAACGCAAGTCAACAAGAACAACTTGCAAAGATGGTTGAAATAAAATAAAATATTGTTGGTGCTCTCAACCTCGTAAGTAGATTCATCATGCAGATCTCGTGCCATTATCTTCATGATGATGGTACCTACATTGATCTCGGAGTCGTACAAGTAGAATTCTAGAGTTTGGTCTATGATGGGTTTGATGGGGATCCTATGGCATCCAAGTTGAATCATTTTTCCGTGATGTCAACAAGTTTTGAAAAGGCAACTGATGAGGTCAAAGAATGTTTGAAGTTGATCACAGATGGAGAGAAGGCGTTGAATAGACAGTCCATTATTTTGGACCGTACCAAAGTGCCTGAAGAAGATGCAGTTAACAATTTCCTAGAGGATATGAATGCTCAAGATGGCTTGGAGTAAATAGCTAGTTAGATCCCACAATTTTCTCCAAGGATAGAGTCAAAGGCAGTAGTCAACTCAACATCACTCTTGAGTTTAGATTGTTGATTTCATGCATGTTTATCTCTTCCCTGGGAATATCTTTTGGTGGAGGTGGAACTTTCAGTTAAGTTTCAATTAACTAATGTTGGTTATGAGTTGACTTTCATATCAACAAGACTTGCATGTTGCCATGTCCAATTACTTTTAGTTTTAGACAAGTTAATTGAGGTAGTCTTTCCAGTTAACTTTTAGGTTATTTTTGTTTAGACATAGGAATAAATCTTGCATGTTGGCAAGACTGAATGTTAACTCAAGGAGATTTTAGGGTTCCCTACTCCTTTGGGATTCTATAAATAAGAGCAACCTTGCTCATTGTATTTTAACTTTTGCTTGTGATAACAAATTGCTGCGCCATTTCACCTACAATATTGTTATTTAGTGTTGGTTCACATTGTGTAAGAACAAGATTGTATGCTTACTTGTGGCTACAAATCATTGTTCAGTTTATTGTTTAATGTCATGTTATAAAGCTGGTTTGATCGTCTATTGTATGTTTTTTCATCATATAGTCTGTTGTCCCAGATGTACTATTGTTGTTCAAGAAAGCTGAGGAAATAAATCTCACGCCTTTGTGCTTTTATCCAATGTTTCATTTCTTTCAGTATTTGGCTTCCGTAATCTTTATTTCAGCTTACAACCGAAAGTACAATGAGTCTTCGGTTGAATGTTGGATGCAAGCTTATTTGAGCTTTTGTGTCAGAAAATCATACTTGTTTACTTCTAAGTTCTCTTGCTCTAAGTTTACTTGAGAAATTAGAAGCGTTTTAGTGTAGGCTTAGTTGTAGTTGGATTTATGAAACCAGAGAAAATCTCAGCTACAACATAGAGAGTTTTATAAAGCTTGTGCTCTCAAGCTTAGAACAAAAAGATCGGCCATTAGTTTATTTGTTTCTTTTAAAAGCATAATCAACAAAGAGGGAGCTTCCCCTCCAAATTTGAAGAACAATTTATCTATGCATAGCTGTTTGTTTCCAATACGCACTCTAAAGGTGCGTATTGAAACGCCAACACAAAAGACACCAATCTTCAATTACAACAATGAGCACCAACTCACAACTGAGTGCCAACCCAGTACATCACTAAAAATGATAGGCACCAACCTTCACACCTACATGTATAATATCTTTTTAATGGAAGACGAATAACAAACCACCCCTTTTTTAAAGCAGCTTCTTCAAAAAATAAACTTTATCTCTGCACTTATCTTCTTGTCCAATTCTGCCCCTTACACCTTTCAAAAACTCTGCATTAGTTACTTTCAAATCTACTTTTCTCTTATGAATCTGCCATGAAAACTGCTTCACATAACTTTTTTTTGTGTGTAACTTCTCACAAATAAAACATGACTATTAAATGCAAATTCGAACTATATCATTTTCCCTTTTTTCAATTCACAAAAATATAGCATTAATCTCCTTTTATAGCTATCTTTATGCTTATTTAGCATGCTTTGTTCTATCCACGTGCTTTCTTTTTGCATGCTTTGTTTCATGCATAAGTGATGCTTTCTTTTTCCATGAAGGGCTTCTTGCATGCTTTGTTTCATGCAATTAACCAACTCCACATTTCATGCAATTATCCATAAGTGGCACCACAATGGGGAATATATCATTGCATGTCCTTTATATATTGTTGCATGTTTCCTTTGACATCAATGACAATATTTTAACAATCTCCCCCTTTGTCATTGATGGCAACTTAAAACTTTCTAAACTGCTCCCCCTATCTTCAATTCTCCCCCTTTGATATCAAAGGCAAAGAAATTATCAACTTTTCTAAAACTTCTTTTTCATGGAGTTGAATGATATGACAATGATCAGCTCTCTCTATGTGGGGTATAGGGTACCTGTTTTTTATTGTCCTCTTATTGAACTGGCGGTAATCTATACACATCCTGAGTGACCCATCCTTTTTCTTCACCAATACCACCGATGAAGCAAAAGGTGACTTGCTAGGTCTGATATGCCCCATAGCTAACAACTCACTGATCGTTTTTTGTATCTCATCCTTGAGGTGTTTTGGATGTGATCATGACGGGATTTGCACCCTCCTCCAACTCAATAATGTGCTCTATGCCCCTATCTGGAGGTCTGCCAGGTGGAATATCACTAAACACTTTAGACTGTTTAGTCCTCGACTCCTGAATATCAGGATGGTACTCAACCTTTTAATGCTCCTATTGCGCTGGCAACAACATGCACTTTGAAACCCAATCCACCATGTCATGATGGATGAGCCTCTCCATCCATCTGAAAGATACCACTCTCAAGTTACTCTCTTTGATGGCTTTTATCACATGAGGCTTCCTGTTCACCTTGAACTTCATCTCCATGTCCCGAAGATTGAGTGTGAACTCACCCAAATCATGAAGCCATGCCATACCAAGTACTACATCAGTATCTCCCATATTCACAACGTAAAATTCAGCCTTGAATTCATAAGCCTCATCGAAAGATCTGGTATTCTCCTATCACATTTGAGGGTGTACCCATCAACCACCTTGATTTGAATACCCTCAAACTCCTCTGTTTGTATACCTCGTATCTCTACCAGCCGTGCATCTATAAAGTTATGTGTTGCACTAGTGTCGAGTAGAGTAATCACTTTCTGACCAGCTAGGAGCCCATGTAGCCTAAACGAACCATCTCTCTGAAGACTAGTTAAATGTGCCTCTTGTAGCTTCCTTTCTCCCTCATTTCCACTATCATTTTCAGACGTCTCATCATCTGAATGCTCTGAATCAGCTTGTTGGTCTAACAGATTAGATTGCTCTTCTCCTTCATAAAAACATTCCATCTGATTACTTTTTGCCTTAGGTCGAAGAGGACATACATGTTTTTCATCATAAGGTGCCTTGCACCAAAAACACAACTTTTTCTTCCGTAAATCATGTAATGTCCCCATTTTGCGAGCATCAGAGTTCGTAAGGATTAGCCTATCATTTGACCCTCGTAGGCTGACAAATGTGATGAGAGGGTCTTCCTTGGCAGTTATCCAGAGTTTTAGGACTTTACTCCTCCAATTGATTCAGGTTTGGGCCTTTGCAGGGACTCACAGAGTGATATTCAGGCACTTACTATTTATAGTAAGTCAGGCCGACAGGGGTTACTATTTTTGGCAGGGCACCTGGCTCAGTTGGCAATCTCAGTTTCGACCCAGTTTGACAGTTTGATGAGCGAACGGTGAATAAGGGAGCATTTAATAATAATTTAATAATTATTATTATGACTTTATATTATAAAGTCACTTTAGGTGAAATATTAAAATATTAATTATTAATGGCAAATTATAAAGTATTTAATACTTTATATTAAAGGAGCATTATTATTATTAAATGAGTATTTGTTACTCATTTAATATGGACGCCATTTATTAATAATTTGCCTAAGTCTCTAAAAGGGCGAATTATTATATTATTAAATGCAATTAAGTTGATTTTTTGAAAAGGGTCGAACTTTTGAGGAAAAAGATATATATTTCTCTTCAAGACAAATCGAACTGATTATTGATGATCATTTGAATTTGTCTTTTCTCTCTGAGAACATTTGGAGTTGGAGAAACAAGGGTTTCTGCAATCAGGTTTTGGAGAACATCAACTCTTCAGAATCAAGCATACTGAGGTTGTGAAAGATCAGCTGAAGCTTGCTAACAGGGTAGCTTTGTTCAGAAGTTACATTCGTGCTTACAGGGGAAAATAAGTAAGGGTTTGAAGAAGAAAATATTAAATCTACAAGAGATCAACTTCCAGCTTCATTCTTATTTCTCAGGCTATTGTATCTCCAGCCGTACCATATCATTTATTACTTGCAGATCGGAATTTTTGTTAGCTGCTACAGTGGCGTGAACAGTGCCGCGCTATAGTGCCCGTGAACAGTAGCGTGAACAGTGTCGCGTTAGTGTTGGGCATTTATTATTGTGGATTTTGAGCATTCGTTGGGATTTTGTAGAGGTCTGGGAATTGGATGAGTTACAATTTGAGTTAAGTGATTTCATGAGACCTGCTGTTTGCTGCTGCTAAGGAATTCTGTGCAATACTGGAGGTTATTCTCACATTCCAGACTTCTATACATGCTATTCCAGGTCTGATACTTCCTTATATTCATTGTATCTTGCTTGAACTGTCAAATCCCTCACTAGTTGTTATATATCTCAGTCAGTTCAGTCTAACAGTGTTAGAGGGAAGTCTTGTAAGTTGTAACCTGATAATAAATTGAAAATCTGAACTTGTCTGCGCTGTGGTATCTCTGAGTTTAACTGTCTTGTTTTCCAATTGTGATGCCCAGAAATTAGTTGTAAGGGGTCTGCCTTAAGGTTAGGTCTGCGATCAGATTTATGATGAACTGCTGTACCTTTTATAAGTCTTGCAATTGCTGAGTATGGGTGTTGAGACTTATCATTCAGTAGTGATCTCAAGATGTATGTGAAGATCAGATTTGAGAAGTCAATGTAATGAATTCTATGCTCTTGAAAATCAGATTTCTAAGTTGATGCTTCTATTTGAGTATATCTCTACTTGCAAGTATGTGTGTGTCATTTAATTTCTTGGCAATATACCATTTGAGAATCAAAAACCCAAATATTTTGTGAATCAAATATAAGAACTTATATACTCTGTTCATGCTAGGCTACCAGTCTGATATAAGAACTTATATACTACTGTTCATGCTAGGGTTCCCTTACAATTTCTCTATTGCATTTAATATTCAGTAGTGATCTCAAGATGTATGTGAAGATCAGATTTGAGAAGTCAATGTAATGAATTCTATGCTCTTGAAAATCAGATTTCTAAGTTGATGCTTCTATTTGAGTATATCTCTACTTGCAAGTATGTGTGTGTCATTTAATTTCTTGGCAATATACCATTTGAGAATCAAAAACCCAAATATTTTGTGAATCAAATATTTAAACAAGGCAGAAAATTTAGTTTGCAAGTGTCCACTTGGGGTGGTACATCACAAATCATTAGAAGTTTCCCTGTCAAAAGGTGGCGCATTTCTTTTCTGTGGATCAGGTGGATCCTCTCCTTATCAAACGTTTTATTCTTATCGAATGATCTGTTAGGCCTCGAATATGATGATGAGCCCAAATTAAACTTGCTGCGAGATGCTACAAGCTCCATATTGCATGCCTTCTGCATTGCCTCCTAAAGAGTAGGGGGATCTGTAATGTCCCCTTCTCGAGCATGATCTTTCCAGTGACCGTTGGCCTATTCCGGAGACCCGTAGGCTACTCGGAAGGTAAAATTAGGGTTTCCTATTTTGAAGGATGTTCTTGCTCGGGGTTGGTCGATTCAATGGCGGATTCTTTTTGGGTTTTCAGAGAGCTTCGCAATGGTATGTTCTTCTTGGCATTCTGAGCATCTTCAGGAATTTACTATTTTTAGTAAATTCTATTTCTGGCAGTAAACTGGTTGGTCTCAGACACAGTTGACTTTCCTCTTCAGCTGACTCAATTGGCGTATTCAGACTCTGGCCTCGGGATGCAGTTTGAGGTGATAAGTTGAATTATTTTAAAGAAGTCATGTTTAATGTTATATTTTAACATTGACCCCTTGGCCTAGCAACTTTACTTTAAGTTGTTTTAAAAAGAGGTTCTTTATGGGTGGGCGCCTCATTAAAGGAAGTAATTATGTTTTTATTAAAAGATTTATTCCAAGCAAAAGTGGACGCCAATTTCAATGAAGAAATTAAGTAATAATTAAAATATTGCTTGGGAAAGTGGGACGCCATCTCTTGGGATTAGGGTTTTGACTCTGAAAAAAGAAGGTTAGGGTTTCGAGAAGGTCAACAGCAAATTATAAAAGGAAGCCTTGGGTTCTCTTTTCAGCATCTTTTATCTACAAGAATGTTATGCTGCCGGATTGGCTTTGGGATTGCTTCGAGGAATGAAGGCCTCCTAGCTTGGGCATTGCTTCTCGCTTGAAAGATAGCGACTAGTGGTGAGATAGTGTAGTTTGAATGTTTTATT
Source organism: Sequoia sempervirens (assembly GCA_007258455.2). Taxonomy (NCBI): domain Eukaryota; kingdom Viridiplantae; phylum Streptophyta; class Pinopsida; order Cupressales; family Cupressaceae; genus Sequoia; species Sequoia sempervirens. The sequence continues at coordinate 49,380 of VDFB02054533.1, read as the reverse complement.
GTGAGATTTCTGCATTTTTAGTCTTTGTGAGGATATGTAAATCAGTTTTATGCATATTAGTGGTTTTCTGGAGTTGCACATTCATTGTAGCAGATTGATGTTTTTAATCATAAGTCATAAAATACACAAAGAGTCGTTCTGGGTATTGTCTCATTGGTTTTCTCTGTTGGAAGCGACCCTTCATGAATATTTGCAGATTTTAATATGAAGCGTATGATTTTATAAAGCAAATTCGTCATTCCTTGTAGGGCGCACTTTCTGGAGTGCCTCGGGATTGTGTCATTAATTATTAGCCACTTTTAGCTGCCTTTTCTTATAACTAAACTAGGCGCCATCATTTTATAGGTCCATTGCATCAAACTTGAGGTCTTTTGGGTCTGTTTAGGGTGTTATACGAGCAATTTAGTGGGTTACAGGCATGCTGGTTTTACAGTTAAAGGTGCAGATCTGAATAAATCAGAATCTTAAATCTGGTTTTTGAGAGAAGGAAATCAGTTTTGATATGTCCATTAAGCAAGGAGAAGTCTCTATTTTAATGCTCGTTGAATTGTTCTAACTCTATGCTCTTGGCAGGCGAATTCTCTATCATATTGTAAGCTGACAGTAGTACTGACAGCAGTTCTTCCATCTTGCTTAATCATGTTTTGTAATGCTCATATTTACATTCTGTAATTGCAATTGTATTTCTTTATCTCCGCCCTATGGTAGCTCCTTTCCCATTCCGGGTTAGAAAGCACATTCTGGGTGTCGAGTACTTTCAACATTTTAGCTTACTTCTCTTTCCAGCATTGTAATTTCTGTTATCTCCGCCATATGGTCGCCTCATTTCTGTATTGGATTGAGCAGCACATACTTGGTGTCGAGTGTGCTTTCAATATATTAGATTGTAGGGATCCTCTGACCACATGCTCGTCGTTCGCCGGCGCATCTTGGTTAGAGTTCTTGCATAAGCATTTTGATTAAGATCCTCTGACCAATGCTCACACCTTGCCCACATCGGGATCCTGGTGTACATTCTGGTTAGAGTTGCTTCAACATCGTTTTGGTTTAGCTGCTAACCTTAACGGGTGCATTGGTTTGTAAACTGTTATTGAAAAAGTTGAAAAAATTTGGCTCGGAATATTTCAGGATCAAAGGCTTTGACCCAACCTCTCATAGGCTCGTACAATCCCTCAACAAACAAAATGACAAGTCTCCTCTCTGATATGCCTGTCACCATAACTGAAACCTTCTGGAATTCATTGATGTACGTATCTAGACTACCTGATTGCCTGAGCTGAGCTAGCTCTCTGAAATAAAGTTCTAGATCCTTCTTATCAAAATGCTCTATAAGCCTGTTCGTGAACTTCTGATAGGTTGTAACCATGTGATGACCCAATGTATACATGTTGTGATGCCACCAGTCATGTGCTAGTCCATCAAGATGCAGCGTAGCAAATTTGATGGCCTCGTCCTTGAAATATTCCGAGCCAAATTTTTTCGTTTTTTCAATTGCAAGTTTACAAACAAACGCACCCGTTAAGGTTAGATCTAAACCAAAACGATGCTGAAGCAACTCTATCCAGAATGTACACCAGGATCCCGATGTGGGCAAGGTGTGAGCATTGGTCAGAGGATCTGAATTGAAATGCTTATGCAAAAACTCTAACCAAGAATGTGCCCGCGAAGGACGATCATATGGTCAGAGGATCCCTATCACTAATAAGCTGAAATAACTCGACGTCAAGAATGTGCTTTCCAAACCGAGATGGAATGGGAGCTACCATATGATGGAGATGCTAAGAATTACAATGCGGTTAAGGGAAATAAGCTAGAATGCGGAAAGTAACTCGACACCCAGAATGTGCTTTCTAACCCGGAATGGGAAAGGAGCTACCATAGGGCGGAGATGTAAGATATTACAAGGCAATTACAGAATGTAAAGATGAGCATTACAAATCAGATAATTAAGCAAGATTAAGAACTGCTGCCAGTACTACTGTCAGCTTACAATATGATAGAGAATTCGCCTGCCAAGAGCATAGAGTTAGAACAATTCAACGAGCATTTAGATATAGAATTCTCCTTGCTTAATGGAAATACCAAACTGATTTCTTCTCTCAAAAACCAGATTTAAAATTCTGATCAAATCAGATCTGCACCTTTAAATGCAAAACCAGCAACCCTAAAATCCACTAAAATGCTCACAACTCACTCAATACTTGTCAGAATGACATGAGACTTGATGCAAACGAATGCTAGGATGATGACAATGAAGACTAGACAAAGAAACAGCTGACAAATTGAAGTATTTTTTTTTCTAAACACTTGCCAGGCGGAACAGAATGGTACAGCCTCTAGAAATGTTCTACCAACAAGATAAAATCAGATTCTTCATTATAAATCACCAAAATTTGCACAAATGGGCGCCTAGGGCATAGAAATGGTTCTAGCCAATACCCAGAACGAATATATTTTTATTTTTTGACTTATGAGCAAATACAACATGCAGCTATACTAAATCAGCAACTCCAGAACTTCATTAACATGCTAGAAATTGAACTACAAATGCAAAATAACTACTACAATGCAAAAATCTCACTACAAAATCCACTCAACTACAAACTAACTCTCCACTAGTTGCTATCTTTCAAGCAAGAAGTCGAGCCAAGGCTAGGAGGCATTCATTCCTCGAAGCAATCCCAATACCATTTCGGCAGCATAACATTACTCAAGTCATAAGATGATAAAATGAAGAGAGAAGGCCTTCTTTTATAGACTTAGTAGAGAATCTCTAGATGCTTCTAGAAAGTGCGCCCTTTTTCCAATTTGAATTTGACTTCATTTTCCCTCCAAGAGTGGCGTCCCTTTTTAAGAGCAAAAATAAATCTTTTAATAAAATAATATCTCCCTCAAAGTTGGCGTCCAAATCCTCTAGCTAAAATTTGGCCTTTAGAAATATTAAAATATTTCCTCCATGTGAAAATACCCTTCAATGTCCCCCTTTTAAAGACAATATTAATTCATGATGCTAGAACAAGGAATTATAATGTTAAATTATAACATTATAATATAAAATATCTTATATCACCATGGAAATGCATCAGAAGCCAAATTCAACCATACCGTCTGAACAGACTGCCATAGTGAAGCCTACTGATTAGGAGTCAACAAGTCAACTGCTAAAAATAGAATTTACTAAAAATAGTAAATCCATGTAATTGCTCAGAATGCCGAACCGAAACCACCAACGCGAAGCTCTCTGAAAACCCAGAAAGAATCCGCAATCCAAAATCAACAATTCCAAATGCAGACTAAGCAAAAAGACGAAAACATCCTCTAAGAAGTTTGGAAACCCTGATTCGAGCTTCTGCTAGCCGACAGCTCACCGGGGATAGGCCATCAATCACTGAAAGGTGTAGTGCTAAAAATGGGGACATTACAGTCCGCCCTTCCCAAAATTGCTTGTCCTCAAGCAATGCCACCACAACTCCATAGAATATAGAACCGATCAATACCCCAACAAGTAAGATCCCAGGGTCCCAAGTCTGTCTCAGGGAAAACCCACCATGCCAATGCTGCACCACTCTGATCTCATCAGTGAAGACATCTCGCCAATGCTGCACCAACCTCCCTTGTAACTCCAGAATGTTACCGTCCATGATACTCAAACTGAGAAATCTTAAAGGACTGAGATCAATTTCATGCAATGTCTCATGTCCAAAATGCTCTGAGTCAAAAATATCAACCGTACCAATGTCTATCACAATCCTAGGCAAAAGGAAAGATAGTCTACTCAACTCAAAATCGAACTCTTCAGCATACCTCCACATGGTAACAAACGGAACCATGACTGCAAATGTGACATCTTCAAATCTTCTTGCAAAGAGGAAGGCAATCCTTTGCAAAAGCTCAACAAATTCAAACTCATGACTCCACATGAATTCCCTATGCCTCAACTGAATTATCATGGCACAACTATGAAGTCTGAAGAAGTTTTTCACAATTCCAACCCCAAGAGTCTCAAAATGTAGAATCAAAGCATGGGGTAGCTCGCTGTCATGAACCAATAATGAAAATAAACCATCAGAGTTTGCATCACAAACCTCCAAAGTGGCTGAAAAACACGCTAAAGCCATCTCCATCAGAAAACTACCACTTCTTTGATCAGGAGTGAGGAACCAACTCTCCTGAATGAAAGTAACTCCATAAGTAAGGTGGCTGGTCTGCCTCCAACCAACAAGCTCGTGTCTCAAAATTTGCCCTTGTCTGAGCTGAAAGTCACTTCCAAGAACTACCGATCGTTGATCTCTCCAACCCATATTCAAAATTTCTCTCCAATCCATTTGTTGATGAACAAACGGAACCATCAAGTAGCTGGAAAAGAAGGGAACAACATCAACAAATCTGGAAATTTGATCCTTATCCCTCCAAAAGTCTTTTCCATAAGTAATAAACTCTAACAACCCAAGTTGAGAATCCCAAGCATGGATACCCAACTGAAAGTGATTTTCAACACACTGAAAAGAAATCTCTACACATTCCCAAGTGCTAGTGAGAACCAAGTGCCTTCTCACGAAACTGATGCCCCATCTAGTAAATCCTTGAAGCTTAACCATGAAAGCTTCCACATTAAGGGAGTATGAAACTGAAATATTCCGAGCCAATTTTTTCGATTTTCAATTATCAGATTACAACATTACAATCAAAGTACCCATTAAGGTTAGAAGATAAACCCAAACGTATTGAAGCAACTCTAACCAGTATGGCGCCGATGATGGCGAGCATTGGTCAGAGGATCTAAAACAAACTGCTTAAGCTGTAACTCTAACCAAGAATGGCGCCGACGATGGCGAGCATATGGTCAGAGGATCTTCTACTCTAATTGCTGAAAGGGAACTCGACACCAAGTATGTGCTACCCAATCCAGAATGGAGTGAGGGGCGACCATATGGCGGAGTGTTACAAAGTACAATGCTTGAAAGAAATGCTGAAAGTTGAAATTACTCAACACCCAGAATGTGCTTGCTAACCCAGAGTGGGAAAGTAGCTACCATAGGGCGGAGATGTAACTATTACAATAACTTCAAATGAAAGTGAGCATTACAATCAGATTTGAACAAGACTGAAATTTACTGCCAGTACTACTGTCAGTTTACAAAATGATGTTCATTCGCCTGCTGGTAGCATAGGAATTTGAGAGCTTAACATTACATCAAAAGATCTCTTCTTAGAATGGTTAGAAGAGCCAAAACAATAAACCTTCCAATGTTCAAAATACAAATTCTGTTTTTCCACAAATCTGCACTTTTAAATTAAAAACCAGCAACCTAGGAATTCACTCATATGCTCATATCTCTCTCATTTCTCACCCAAATGATCTCAAATCTGATGCAATAGACCCTAAAAATGATGGCACCTAACTTAGTAATAAGAAATGGCATCTAAAAATGGCTAATAATTAATGACACGGATCCCGAGGCACTCTAGAAAGTGCGCCCTACAAGGAATGACGGATTTGCATTATAAAATCATAAGCTTCGTATTAAAATCTGCAAATATTCATGAAGGGTTGCTTCCAACAGAGAAAACCAATGAGACAATACCCAGAACGACTCTTTGTGTATTTTATGACTTATGATTAAAAACATCAATCTGCTACAATGAATGTGCAACTCCAGAAAACCACTAATATGCATAAAACTGATTTACATATCCTCACAAAGACTAAAAATGCAGAAATCTCACAATAAAACATTCAAACTACACTATCTCACCACTAGTCGCTATCTTTCAAGCGAGAAGCAATGCCCAAGCTAGGAGGCCTTCATTCCTCGAAGCAATCCCAAAGCCAATCCGGCAGCATAACATTCCTGTAGATAAAAGATGATGAAATGATGCTCAAGTCTCCTTTTTATAAGTTTCGGTTGACTTCACGAAACCCTAAAATCCAACTCAATGACAAAACCCTAGCTCTTTCTTCAAGATGGCGTCCTTTTCCCTTTTAGCTCAATATTCATATTTTAATTAAAATCAACACCTTGATAAATGCGCCCATATTAACTTGCTTTGACTTTGGAAAATTCATCAAAAATTAAATATATCCTTAATGATGGCGCCACCCTTCAAGTCCACCCTTTAAAATAACATTAAGTCATTTGACTAGGCCAAAGTGATAAAATAACATTTAAATTATAATGTTATTTTTTAAGTGAAATGAGCTCATCTCTCCAAAACTGCATTTTGAAGCCCAAAACTGAATACGCCACTTGAGTCAACTGAAGGGGAAAGTCAACTGCCTGAGACCAACCTGTTTACTGCCAAAAATAGAATTTACTAAAAATAGTAAATTCCTGGAAATGCTCAGAAAGCCGAGATGAACATACCACTGCGAAGCTCTCTGAAAACCGGAAAGAATCCGCCATTGATCCACTAACTCGAGCAAGGACATCCTTAAAATAGGAAAACCTAATTTTACCTTCGACTACCTCTGGTCTCAGGAATAGGCCATATGTCATCGAGAAGATCATGCTCGAGAAGGGGACATTCTGAGAAACATAGAGTGGCTTCAAATTCAGCTCCCAAAACTGATCAATATGATTCCAAACATCATTCCACCCAAGGGATGGATTGTCAAGAGTGCAACTACCAAAGTCTAGTTCACCTTTTCCCCATTCCTCCTGAGTAGTAGGTCTGAAATCTTCACTCGTTGCTGCTGTGATGAAGTTACCAACAGCTACCAAGACTTGTCTCTTCAACACCTTGATGTCATAGATTGTAATGTCCCTTTTCAAGCACTTTTTCGATTGACCGTTAGCCTCTTTGGAACACGGAGGCTAGTCGGAGATAAATAGGGTTTCTAATTTGAGGAGGTCATTGCTTTCGGAGATGATAGTTTTAATGGCGGATTCCTTCTGGGTTTTCAGAGGGCTTCGCAGTGGTATGTTCGTCTCAGCATTCAGAGTACTTTTTTGGAATTTACTATTTTTAGTAAATTCTATTTTTGGCAGCTTCCAGTTGAGCTCAGGTTGGTTGACTTCCGGTTTCAGTTTTGATCAGTTGACTTCATCAGTTTTGGCTTCAGGGCACTCTCGGAGAAATAAGTTAAGTCATTCAGATTAAAGTCACGTTTTAATTATTATATTTTAACGTTGACCTTGGCCTAGAGTTAATGACTTAATGTTGTGTTTAAAAAGTGGTCATTGAGGGTGGCGCCCTCATTAAAAGAATATTATAATTATTGCTAAGTCAAAGCAGGGATTATGATGGGCGCATTTATCAAAGTTTGATGTTTTAATTAAAATATCATTTATTAAGTCTTGAAGGAGAAAGTGCGTCCAATCTTGAGGAGAATGAGTTTGACCTAAAAGCAGATTTTAGGGTTTTGCAAAGTCAATTGAAAAGTTATAAAGAGGAGTCTTGGTGCATCATTTGGATCATCTTGGAAAATACACCGTTATGCTGCCGGATTGATTCTGGATTGCTTCGAGGGATGAAGACCTCCTAGTTGGGCATCTCTTCTCGTTTGTAAGACAACGACTAGTGATGATTATTAGTCTAGTTTGTGAGTACTTGGTTTTCGTGCATTGTAATCTGCATTAGTATAGTTAGTTTCAGATCTTGCATGTTAGATGTTTTCTGATTTTGGCACTTTAGCTACAGCAGACCTAGTATTTCATTCATATTTCCAAAAAGACAAAAATATACATTGTGGGTCTTGCATAAATTCATTGGTATAGGCTAGGCGCCTCACTATGCAAGATTATAGACTTTATGGAGCATTGTCTGATTTTATAAATGAAATTCGCCCCTGTACTGGGCCGTACTGTCTCTAGTTCTTGGAATTCGTGCCATTAAATAAATCTGGCCTTTTCATTCTGTTTCTTGTTCCTAATCTAAGCGCCACCATCCTATTGAGCTTTGCATTCAGTATTAGGTTGATCTGATTGAGCTTTAAGGGAGATTCGAGTTTTTCAAGAAATATCTATGTGCTGGTTTATGATGAAAACACAGGCCTGTCAACCAGATTGAAGAAATCTGCATCTTGTTCTTGGACGGGTGTGAAGGAATCTTAAGTCTTTGCGGAATACTTCATAGTGGATGATCAAGAGTGAAACGAGGTTGGATCTTTTAATTAATATCTTCATTCTCAGCTTCATTTCTCAGCAAAGGAACTTATTAATGTTATTGTAAACTTCACAAATGCTGATTTGTAATTGATAGCAAGTTGTCTTCTCTCAATGTGTATGCTGGCAGTAGTACTGACAGCCTTAGATTCTTGCTTATCAGAGTGTAGAGTTCTTTCTTTCAGTATTTGATATTGTATGTGATCTATCTCTGCCCTATGGTCGCTACTTACCCACTCTGGGTTAGCAAGCACATTCTGGGTATCGAGAAATTTCCTCTTTCAGCATTATTTCTTTCTAGCATTGCTTTGTAATTCACTCCGTCATATGGTCGCCCCTCACTCCACATTGGATTGGGTAGCACATACTTGACGTTGAGTTCCTTTCTGTACTTAGCGTAGAAGACCCTCTGACCAATGCTCACCATCATCGGTGCCATTCTGGTTAGAGTTTCAGTTTGAGCAGTTTCATTTAGATCCTCTGACCAATGCTCGCCATCATCGGCGCCATTCTGGTTAGAGTTGCTTCCTTGTACGTTTTGGTTTTCTCATCTAACCTTAACGGGTGCACTGCTTGTAATTTGTAAATTGGAAAAAACAAAAAAAAATTGGCTGGTTTATTTCATAGATGTTGAAATTACCTTGCTTCGTCACCTCCCATGTAGAACCTTCATCCTCAAACCCACTTATGCATTCATTACTAATCAGCAAACGTGGCACATCCACATGGAGTGAGATCAAAGCATCCAAGCACTGGAAACCATACTCAGTCTCATTCTCTGTTTCATCTTCCATCACATAGAGAGGATTGCCATAATCTCCTTCATCACCTTCTTCAAAGAGAGGATTGTCAAAAACTCGAAAGTTATTCCTTTCATCTTGCTGCTCCAAACCAGCACATGCAACTTCTGATTTTCTTGAGATGCTTTCAAGATCAAACTCCTCTTGAAGACAATCAAGCTCTCCAATCACTTGCTTGATTTCTTCAGCTCTTTGTGCACCCTCTTGCTCCTTGAAAAGTTTGAAGTCAGCAAACTGGTCTTCAACCTCCGTTAGAGCCAGCTGAGTTTCTTTCAACATGTCCCTTGTTGATTCGAGCTCCAGAGTGAGCTCATCAACCATACTCTCCTTTTCTTGAAAAGCACAAATGTTCTTCTTTGCAACTTCAATGGCACGATCTCGGTCTTCAATCAAGTGCATGTACTCGGACTTCAAGGTCTCCAAAGAATCTCTGATAAGTTGCAAATTGGGAAGAGCAACTTCATCTTTTACTCTTCTTAGTCTCTCTTCCAGCTGAGCCTTCCAGTAGAGCTCTTCAATCAAACTGCGAGTGCGATCAAATTGGGATAGAACTCGCACTTCCTCTTCAAGGGTCTCTCTGACTTGATCTTCCCTTCCAAGAGTATGCAAAGATGGTAAACTGTTGATAGGCTGCAACTGAAAATCAGAACTTAGTTTCACGCCTTTGCTGCCCTCAAAGCTACTCCAACATTCTTGTCTTTCACCACCAACTTGTTGAGAATGCTCATTGTCATAAAGAGCATCATACTCCACGAATTCTTCAATCCATTGCTTGCAATCAGCTTCACGCATTGAAAACCGAAAGAATCCGCAATCCAAAATCAACAATTCCAAATGCAGACTAAGCAAAAAGACAAAAACATCCTCTAAGAAGTTTGGAAACCCTGATTCGAGCTTCTGCTAGCCGACAGCTCACCGGGGATAGGCCATCAATCACTAAAAGGTGTAGTGCTAAAAATGGGGACATTACAGTCCTCCTGCATAGGTCTCAAAGATAGGTAATTGTCTAACTGCTGTACCCAAGATCTCGATGAACTCTTATCTGAACCATCAAAATAAAGCAAGATAATCTTGCTCACTGCATGCTGAATATCCCGAATCACCTGTTGTGGTGGTCGTTGGTACTGGGGAGCTCTACGCTCAAATGTACCTCCACCTTTGGGTCTATGCACATCCATGAACTCATGAAAAGACAACGACTGCCTGATCTCAGGAGCCAATGTCGAATACTCTCCAAAGAACCTAGTCACATCTACCACTGATGTACCATGCTGTGGCTAAAACTCTGGCTGGTGACCTTGCTGCTCTGCCTCTGGAACTGGAGTGGCCTCCCTGGCAATAAAGGTAGGTTGTCTAGGCCTACGATTAGGAATAGAAAAGGATGACTGTTGTTATATTGACACCTCTGGCTGCTCTACGCCTACAGTCCTGCTGAAAGACATGCTGATGTGGAGTCCGCTAACTTACCCTTCCCATTCTATAAATTAGCTAAAGTGCTTCTCATTTTGCATAATGATAATTATAGTCTCAGCTATGTCGAGTTCTTCAAGTGATGCCGTCTTTGAGATTAGGAGTGATTTCCTCACAGTTGAGGGTGTGGAATGTAGCGTTGTGCGGAGGTTGGTTGCAAACCAACTCAGGAAAGTCTTCCTCATCCGCAACAATGTGGAGGAGGGGGTCATCCAAAAGATAATTGGCAAACACTTCTTGTCCCAGGTGCATGTGCACAACTCTGGTCTACTGGAGTGTTTCATTTACAATGTCGTATGCACCTTTGTGAGATTTGAATGAGAAATCCATACCGCTAAGCGCTTGGTGAGGCTAGTGTATTTGCCATGCATTGAGGGGCTCTGGGAGGTTTGTTTGTGTGCATCCATGGTAGGCACAGTGAATTGACACAATTTGCTCGCTCTTGCATTGAGAACAAAACAAGCTAGGCAAGCGGTTGCCCTACTCGTGTATCGGTGGAGCATAAAATGATGAAAACCTTTGCCCACTACATCAAGTTCAACAAAGCGTAATGTCCCCTTCTCATCAGTGATCAGCTTTGCAGTTCATCAGTCTATTCCGGAACCCGTAGACTGGAATGTGGTGAAAATTAGGGTTTCTTGGGCTTGGATTTCTGTGGCATTTCATATTATTTACTATTTTTAGTAAATGCTAAGTTGTGGCAGTATGCAGTTGGTTGTCTTCAGTCATCACTTCAGTTGAGCAAGTTATTTGTTATTTCAATGTTTTCCCCTCAAGCCTTAATTGATGAAATTTATTGATTAAAGGCATAAGTGTTATATTTTTCAGTTGACCACCCCTTGGCCTAAGGTTATAACTTGTATGTTGTTTTAAAAAGGGGTCTTGAAGGGTACGCCTTGTCATAAGGAGATAATTAATATTTTATTTTTAAACTTTTGCTTGGATGAAAGTGGACGCCACTTTATGAGGAATTATATTTTATGAAATTTCAAAAAGTGAGAAGAATTCAAAAAGGTGTCTCTTGGCGTACTGTTTGGGGAAGTTGATGAGTTTCTCAGTTTTTATAAAATGAAGACATTGCTCCAGCATTTGGTATCCATCATTTACCTTACTGTTATGCTGTCAAAATGACTATGGACATTTTGCTATTGCTTCGAGGATGCTACCTCCTAGCCCCTTCCCAATTTCGTGTTTGAAATACAACACCTAGTTGGAACATTGCTGCTTCTCACATCAGACTAGCAGATTGAGCAACAAAGATTGAGAATTTTGGAGAATTCTACAGTTTTGAATTTCCTGGTTTTGCTACAGCTGAAGCTGTTTTCTGTTCATATCTTTTGGAGTGATTTTAATTTCGTTCTGGGTGTTTGAGCAATCAAATTGTTGACTTGAGGCGCCATCTCCCTCCAAAAATCAGAATTTAATTTGAAGTTGTTGATTTTATCTTGAAAAATCGATTTTCTCAAAGGGCCGTACCATTTGGTGATGCATTGGGATTCGTGCCAAATAAATTAGAGACTTTGGTGGCTGTTTTTGGATTCTATCTTGGGCGCCAGACTTATAAGGAGCATTTGCAACTCATTTCACGTCATTCGGAGAAGAATTGAGTGAGTTATGATAATTTCATTGATTCTCACAGTTGCAGATTGATATTTCCAGTTTACTGTTTTTGTATCAGATTGTAGGAGTTCTGATTTCTGATTCATTAGCAGCTGTTAGAGAGTTAAACTTTCATTGAAAAACATCTATTAATCTTGTGTATGAAGATTACTGTATTTCCTATGTAATTTGCAGCTTATTTCTCATTGTACAAACTGTAAACAGTAGTACTGTTCCAGTTTAATTTGCTGCAATTTCTTTTTGTATCTTCTCACATAAGTCCCCTGGATGGTTTACCGCCAGTGAGGTTAAATTGATTGTAATATCTTATACCCACTCTTAGTGGTGAATCCCCACAGCATTGTGGATGCCCGCCGCAGCGGATGAATTGCTTTCTATTGTAATCTTTTCCCCCCACTGTTTGGTGGTAGTGTGGAATTGTTTCTCATGGCTGGTTATCCGCCTAACAGTTTATAATTTCAATTTCTTAGACTCCGTCATATGTTAGCACCTCGCCCTCAGTGGGATCTTGAGTGCACATTCTTGACGTTGAGTAGTTCTTCCATTCAAATTCAGTTTCTTCAATTCAAGTTCAGTATCTTCCATTCAAGTTCAGATTTTTAGTTTGAGGCTAACGCTAATCCAATCATCTATTGCTGGTTATTTTGTGTTTCTTCTTCAAAAAATTGGTTAGCATATTTCAACAGTATTATCGAGCAGAAGACCACTGCCATCACATGGCAAATTGCGATGGATTAAGCGGTGAGTGAAAAGACACTAGGCCATAAACGGAAGTCAGGCGAGAAATCAGCGTCGGTTTCCGCCGTTCGAGGAGGAAGATACCTTCTTAAAGTTCTAAGAGACGGTTGATCTTGGCGTGTTTTATGACACAACAAACATTTTAGAACAAAGTGTCACAGACGCTCTATTCTCTCTTGAAAAACTACTTCCTATGCTAAGATTGCAAGTGAGGTCATAGGGTAATTCCAATGTTTAAGATGAACGCGGATAGGCTCTGTGGTATGGATGTGATTTGCTGTGGGCACAAGTAAGATTTTGCAAGTTATTCGAAAAAGCAGAGACATAAATGCAGTACCATTTTGGATTTTTTGATTTATATAAAAAAAAGTGAAAAAAGATTTAGGGTTTAGAGACTCTATGCTACTCCTAAGAAATCAAGAGAAGACGAAGACTAAGTGAAACCAAATAAACCATACTCTGTTTCGCCACGTTCAACGACAACTACGCAGAGCAAGTGCAATCTTCTAGGAATGTGCTTGTGATTTTCACGTGATAAATAATTGCCATCAGATCGAACAACAATTATTAAAACAGAAGTTAAGCATCCACAGTAAAGCTCAGTCTAACTTTACACATTGAGTGAAATCATCCACCCAAAGAAAGTATGAGCTCGGTTTCACTAATCTCCGTTATCAATCAATCATTCTTCTAACATACATTTTAATTCAAATCTGCTAAGCGAGAAAGAAAATATGCGACCATGCAACTATTCAACAATCAAGTACTCAAAGCACCTCATGCATTTGAACTTCATTATCAAAGTAGCTTTTTCACAACAATCTCATAAGAACTCTCTCTTTATTTCTACAATCTACCTATCTCAAATCTGCTCTAACTTCTTAATGAATATCTAACTTCTAAGAATCTAGCTATCTCTCATGAATTTCTAATGAAAATGAGAGAGTGAGGGGGGGGGTTTATATAGTTTTTCAAATTACAAAGAACGGCCGAGATTGATTCAAGATCAATGGCCAAGATTAAATGGAACTAAACCCTAATTAGGGTTTCCAAAACCACAATCAGTTAACTGAAGAGAACACTAGACAACTGGAGTGTCATCCTTATCCACTTGTGCAGCCTCACGTTCGGCGAACCTGGACACTATCAGGTCGACCTCCTCCATAGCAATGTCGGGCAGCACGCTGGTGTTGTACTCCAGCAAATCCAAGTTCTCGGCACATTCTGCAAACATAGTCGTCCATGTTGGCTCTTGTAGCAAGAAAGAACTTCTGATGGCCATGAAATCGAACACTTTGGTGAAGCCTTCCTTCATGATTGGCCCGGTGGTGGAGAAAACTTTCTGTACTTGCTCCTTCAGAATCCTCAACCGCAAGTGTTTCCTTCGGACAATCTCCTTGTCTAGCATATCTGCAGCCATCTCATAGATTTTACTTTGAATTTCTTTTACTTGTTCTTCAACTCCACCACTATCCTGCTTCACCTTTTCGAGGACTCCTTTCCTTGAGATCAAAGCATAGTACCATCCGTTGAAGTCATAAGCTGCTCCGGCTTCGATAACTTTGTCCTCGATCAATCCTTGCTTTGAAATGCCCTTCAGTTCTCGGATGCATGGGATGATCCTGCTCTGAATATCCTCGAGACTGCTCCATGATTCTGCAAGATCTGCAATTCGTGAAAGTATGAAGGAAGCCTGTTCATTTACTTGCGCCAACCTTTCTGCAAATACCAACGCCTCTTCTTTCCTTCCAATCATCCAGTCTTTAGCCTCCCTCGCTGTTGTCAACTCCTCTTCAAAGTTTGCACTTGGTTCTTGTGAGGCATTTGGAGGTAAAGGCGCCACTTGTTCACCTTCGTTTAGTGGCTTGGTCAGGTGCTGGATGTAGTCTTTTAGACGTTGAATTTCTTTCTTATACTCTTTTTTCTTGGCAACCTCCTTTTCTAATCTGGCCTTGATGGTGGCCACGGAATTATCCAAGTCTTCGACTTCCTGCTCTTTTTTTGTCGGACCCATGTCGATAGTCGTGATAGCATATTCCTCAGGAGCAATCTCATCTTGAAACTTGTCGGCCGTAGGCACTGCAATTTGCACCGTGCGATTTCCGGCTTCATCTCTCTGAATGGTTGAGAACTTCTTGGCCTTCTTCCTTGGGGCAGTTTGCTCTAATCTGGCCAGAAAATCTGTGTCATTGTCCTCCTCAGGGACCTCCACTGGCGCTTTTCTTTTCAATCTTTCCCTCAGCCATTCTGGTACTGTTGGCTGTTCAATTATGTCCTATTGATTTTGGACGTCCTGCATGTCTTGTATTTCTTGTTCTTCCTGAATTTCTGGCATACTTTGAATTTCTTGGACTAACTGCATATCATGGATCTCCTGGACGGATGGGTCCTCTTGAATGCCTTTGAGGGCGGAAATCATTCCTTCCTCGAATTCTCCATCTTCGATGTCTGTGTCGTTATCCGATCCTAAGATTTCCGTGCTTGCTGGAGAGGGTTGATCATCATCTTCTATTTGAATTGGCTCTACATTTTCCACTGGAGAAGGGATCATGGCATTTTCCAAGGATTCTCTATCTAAGGCAAGCATCTCTTCTATGTTCCTGGAAGTAGCCGACTGGAGGGGTTTAGACTTATGTTTCTTCCGTGAAGGGCCCTCATCTATCTCTTTACATTTGTCTTGAATTGCAGATTTATCGGCTTCTTTCCTCTTCTTGGAGTTGGCAGCATCTGCTTGTCCATCAGCATGAGATGCACCGGCATTTGAAGAACATGACTCAGTGTCTCCCATCAACTCGTAGGTAAATTGCACCTTTCTCTGTTTTAACACTTCTACTTGACGATCTATCCACCACTGAGAGTACTTGAAAACAGGGCGCATCAAGGTGGCTAGATCACCCATCTCAGGCTCGAACCATTTTATAGGAGGTAGTGGCTCATTTTCTTTGAAGCCTGGCTGCACATATATTCCATCATCTTGCAATTGGTCAGGTATTTTGAAGAGCTCGGTCGTCCTTATCATGCTTAATGGCAACCTTGACCATAACCTTCTCCTTACATCATATTCATCGGCTGCGTTGGCCCAAAAGTCCTCTAGGTCAACCCGATGTTTGTATCTTTCTCCGTCCACAATCTTGATGTGATGAAGCGGATCGAAGTTGCTCCTGGCTAGGTCAACCCGATGTTTGTATCTTTCTCCGTCCACAATCTTGATGTGATGAAGCGGATCGAAGTTGCTCCTGGCTTTATATGAGATGAATGGATATTGCTGAATCTCCAGTCGAGCAACCTTTGCTGCTTGTGCTGTCGGGCATGACTCCTCCATGTTGCCGATGAAAAACGGAAAGGTGACAGCAGCTTTCTGCTTAGGCCTTTGGATATTCTGATACGTTTCTAACTGTCTTAGCACTTCCAACAATACCATCCTGTTAGTCGGATAGACAGGCAGCCTATAAGGATTTCCGGAAAATCCTTGGATTCTGATGTAGGTGAACTTAGGATATTGAATGAACCAGAATCCATACCGACTGATCAGGCTCTTGGCTTCATGCAAGAGTCTTTGGTGCGTTCCGCCCTGAAGAAGCCGGGTGATATACATCAAAAATGCATCGTGAGCTCTCCGGAAATGGGACTTCTCTTTCAGCTGCAGCTGTGGATAGCAGTCGTAGACTTTGAATTTCCCCTCGCCGTTGCCAACCACGCCTTTGTATGTCAAGCCAGGATATTTATAGTATCTTGCAAGTGAATATACAATATATGAGCTCATGTGGAAAATTTTGGTCTGTTCAAAGTTGACCAACTGTTCGTGCAAGTTGTCACTAATCATCCTGGACCAATTGAACATTTTGACTCCAGTGATTATTTCGTCAATAAAATAGTACATCCATTCTTCGAAAGGAGCACCGTGGGCACTGCCTACCATTCTGTTAAGTAGCAGAACAATATCACCATATTCCTCTTTGAAGTGGGTTCTGATCAATCTTTTCGGCATTTTGCTTGCAGTAGGCTTTGGTTTTAATAACCAATTCTTGTTTATGTTGGATGCACAGAGATCCTTCTGACTTTGATAAAGTTTGAGTGCATCCTGCTTAGTGCGATAGGATGTTCGGTTGTATACTGGAATGCCAAAAGTCTCCTGGATTGCTGGCTCGGATAAGTAGGCAAGGATCCTTCCGTCAAGAGCTTCTATCTGTCTGTCTTGTGCATTGTAATGTAGTGCGCATTCTGCCATCAACTCAGGACATTCTTTAGCTGGTGGAAATCCAGCTGCATGGACGATTCCGTTGCGCATCATTCTCATGGCGATTGGTGTAGGCAGACGTCCGTCAGTCCCGTACATTCTCTTCCGGAAGTCTTCAAGATCAATGTGGCCAAGATCAGTGTCTAGAACGTGCTCCCACTTGGACTTGATCTTCGATTGTGTTTGCACACCTTTGCTTGCGAACTTCATCTTGAATGCTTCGAAAAGTAGATCTGCAAGAAAAGGAAGACAGAGATAATAAGAATTCGACATTAAAATCAGTTTGAAAGCACATTCCAGCTGGTAATCAAATTAGACTTCGCGAAAAATAACAAGCTGGAAAGAAAAATAAATGGTGAAGCTTCATGTTAACATGAAATGGACAAAACAAATCTGCCTTGTGACTTCTTGGAGACGTGATCACGATTGCAATGCAAGCTGATAACAGAATATTTCTTTCACTCTGCTGCGAATTTCTCAACCTCTTGCCTTAAACAATTCTCTTCTCACCACTTTTCTTCTCGAAATCGAGTGATTGCACAAATGAAAAACGAAATCACTTATAGAAGTGAGAAGGTCGATCATTTTAGTAAATTTGCAATGTTTCCTTTGAATCAAGTTTGAACTCATCTTTCACTTTGCTTTCGTATGGCAAGTTCTATCCTCAATCATCTCGTCCGGGAAAGTTTCTAATTTCATTTCCAGTTTAACAAAACTCTCTCTCTTTCCAATTTCAAAATTTTCAAGACTTATCTTTTTTTTTTGGTGTTGGAAAATAAATGATTAAAATAATTAAAATAATTATTTTATGTGTCCATTCCAACCCGTTCGTTTTATTGGCAAATTATTTTTGATTTTCGAAAATTTCATTGCCAATGCCTTAGGCGAATTTTCATCCTTTTCAATTTTTTCCGCCATAATCTTCATCGTTCAATTTGGTTTGGCCATGATTTTCTAACCGTTTTCCAAAATTATTTGTATAAATATTTCTCAAATTGACATTTTCCTAGCCCGCGTCCAATAATTTCCTAGCCATGTCCAATAATTTTCTAGCCATGACTTGTCTCTTGTCCAAAATTCTTTCGCCATGTCCGATTTTTCCTAGCCACGTCCAATTTATTTTGTCCATTTGCTTGATTTTTTCCACAATTTTTTCTAGCCATGGCGAAGATTTCCTTTAGTCGCTTGGGGGTAGAATTTTCTAGCCATGCATATTTTAACTTTCAAGGTTTTGGACTTGGAGCAAATTTTAATCTTTTACACTCTCTAACACACATGGCTGACTTTGGCTTTGAAGATGGCCATTTAACATTTGGCTAAAGAAGGCGGACTTGTATATATTTATTACCGCTCATTTTGCGCCCGGCTACGACTTAGCGCCATTCTATCTCTTTTGCCTTGGCGGACTTGCATGTTTATACATTGTCCAATATTCAAGGCGGACTTCCTTGAATCTGTTGCCATTTTCCTTCTCTCCCAAGGGCGGACTTCCTAGCTTTCATTGCCAATCACAACATGGACAGGGCGGACTTCAACAGATTCATTGCCATGGACCATTTTTACCCAGCTTATGTTAAAGCGGACTTGGCTGTTGGTCTGGCCGTTGCCTCCTTTCCTTAGACATTTTCCTCTCTTTTCCTGGTCGGACTTCAGCTTGGGACTGTCCATTGCTTCAGATTTTATGCCATTTGCTTCACATTGTCAGCCATTGCCAACTTTTACCTGGCTTTGTTAAGGCGGAATCCATAGTTTGCTTTGCCATTGCTCAGATTTTTCTGCCATTGGCATCTTTCTTGACTAAGGCTGAAGGTGTTTGCCATTCATTTCTTCTGTACTTCACCATTACTTGTGAGCTGAAGGCGTATATCTCAGTTTTCTCCATGATTGTGTTCAGATTTTCCCATGAACTGTTCAGATTTCTCACAAATTTCCAGATTTCTTGACGAATTTCATGAATTTTTTACCAATTTATTGATGAATTCATCATCTCATTCACCATTTTCTGTGCTCATTACCAGATTTCTCTGTGATTCTCCAGAATTTCTCACCATTTTTGAACGAATTTTCCAGATTTTTGAACTTTTTTATGATTTTCCAGATTTTTGACCAAAATTTCAAAAAACTTTGAATCGATTTTCTGAGAGTTTCGTTGCTCGTTTCGAACTTCTGAGTGCGTTTTCGAAACTCGTGGCCCTTCTAAAAATAGAAACTTTCTAAAAATAGAAATTTTCCAAAAATAGCAACTTTCCAAAAATAGACCCTAAAAAATAGGGATCCCAGAATTGCCTAAAAGTGCCCAAAAAGTAGGTCCTGAAAAATAGGGGGCCCGGGGTGAGAAACCCTAAAAACTTGGAGGTGTCGAGAATTAGTGACTTGACGGTCCCGATCTTAAAATCTACCGGGTCTTCTAAGCACAATGGCGATGTTCATTCGGTGATTAGGGCTAAAATTCGTGGCTAGGCTTCGGGTAATGGATTCAAAATCTGGACTTAAAACCCCAAAGCGAAGCCCCGGAGACAAAAGCGAGAGCGCAGCGAAAGCAAAACCCTAAAAGGCAAAGCCTTGACAAGGGTCCCCATTTGCAATGGGGGTGTGAGTTAGGTCACAACAAGACCAACTGATGCAAAGCAGGTGGAAGGTTCAGATAATTCAGTGGAAGTGGTTGATCACACAACTGTAATAATGTCAGATTCAGTAAGAAGAGATAATGAAGAGAGGGATAGAGTGGAGAAGAAGTTTGACGGGATGATAGACATGATGTCCCGTTTATTATCCAAGTTGGATCAGCAAGCAGCTCAGAGTATTATTCAGCCCCAAAATAACTCAGCTGGAGAAAGTAGTGGAGTAAATGGAAATAATAATAGTGGCAGTCCTGAGGTGAATACTAGAGACAAAATTGTAGGTCAGCATACTACAATTCATAGTGGGTCATCCTCTAGACCCCTCTTTCCTGTTTTCACACCAAGGGAAGAGCAACAACCAGTTGAGGCTACTCCAAACTTTGCTGATGATGCTCGTCAAGCCTATATGGAGTATGTTTCTTTACCTCTTGACTTGAGAGGAGCATGGACCTTTGATCAATTCATGAATCAAAGGAGTCGGAGAAATGGTGGTAGGAATGATCAACGTCCTCCTGCAGCCCCTAGAAATGATTTTTACCAAGCATTGGGAAAGATCACTATGGAACATTTTGATGGTGGTAACAAGTGTACAGCCAGGTCATGGGTGCAAAAGTTGGATAACTACCTCTCTCTTAGACCTATGCCGGAAGAAGATGCTATCAAATTTGCTACCTTGCATTTAGATGGCATAGCTCATGAATGGTGGACTCACGGTTTGGTCACTCTTGGCCATAACCTTATTCGCACATATGGAGAGTTTACCAATAAGCTGATTGAGAGATTTGACACCAAAGATCCGGAATTGAAATTTAGAGAATTGGCACAGTTGAAACAGCAAGGATCTTTAGAAAGTTATGTGGCTGATTTTCAGAGGTTGTCAGTAATGGTGCCAAACATTACTGAAAGAAGACTTGTAGTACTTTTTGCTGAAGGTTTAATGGAGCCTTTGAAGGGTTGGGTCAAAGCATTTGATCCTCCAACACTAGATGAAGCTATCAAGAAAGCTAGGAGCATGGAGTTGGCAGCCCCAAGGCCTAAATTTCACTCAAAACCATTCAGCCATAAGAAAGATAAAAAGCTTTCTTCAAATCTGCCCAAGAAGTTTCCACCAAGGCTGTCCGAAGAGCTCAAAGAACAGCTTAGAAAGGATGGAGTTTGCTTCACTTGTCGTGAGCCTTGGGTGAAAGGCCACCGTTGCTATGGAAGAGGCAAAGTAGTTCGAATGGAGGGCTATTCTGATTATGGATCTGAATCTGATTCGTCTGATCAGCAATACGAATCAGCAAGTAGTGAAGGTGAAGAAGTTCAAGAAGACAAGTCTGAAGAGGTTGGAGATGGTAGTGCTTTTGCACAACTATCTAGTTTTCAAAAGAATGAATCTTTTAGGGTTCATGGAGTTGTAAATTCACAAAGGATAGTTGCTCTAATTGATACCGGAGCAACTCACAATTTTATTGATGAAGGGCTAGTTGCTAGAAAAGGTTTGAAGACTGAAGATTTTGATGGTTTCAAAGTAATGGTTGCTGATGGTTTCACTATGTCTTGCACAAGGAGAATTCCTAATCTATCTTTGCAATTAGGGAATCATGAAATTAAGGATGATTTTTATGTGGTGGGTATAGGAGACACTGATGTTGTGTTGGGCATACAATGGCTGCGATCTCTTGGTGAGATCACATTGAATTTGCAAACCATGGAGCTGAAATTTCAGTCTAATGGAAGGAAGGTTGTTTTAAGAGGGATGTCAAATGGAGGCCCTCGAATTGTGTCTTTGAAAAGGATGGAAAGGCTGATCCGCCATGATCAGGTTGAATGGGCTGCTGAATGTATGGTTTTACCAGCTGATCCGGTTGAGGAAAAAAGGCAATATCATCCTGATATTCAAGCCTTACTTTCAAAGAAAAGTAAAGTCTTTGGAAGCTTACCTCCTGGAAGACCTCCTGAAAGAGGTTCTGAGCATGTGATTGAGTTAGAAGAAGGAGCAAAACCAGTCATTACTACACCTTACCGCTATCCAAAGAGGCAGAAAGATGAAATTGAAAAAGCCATCAAGGAGCTGTTGGAAAGTGGTTTTATTAGACCAAGCAAGAGTCCATTTGCTTCAGCAGTAGTGCTGGTCAAAAAGAAAGATGGTACAATGCGTATGTGTGTTGACTATCGCGCATTAAATCAGAAAACCATCAAGAATAGATATCCTATCCCTAGGATTGATGAGCTTATTGATGAGCTCCATGGGGCAATGTTCTTCTCAAAGATTGATCTTCGTTCGGGCTATCACCAAATCAGAATGAGGGAGGAGGATATAGAAAAGACAGCGTTTAGATGCCACTTTGGGCATTTTGAATTTCTTGTCATGCCTTTTGGTTTGACAAATGCTCCAGCCACATTCCAATCTTGTATGAACAAGATTTTTAGACAGCAGTTGAGGAAGTTTGTGCTCATCTTCTTCGACGATATTCTCATATTCAGTAAGTCATGGGAAGAGCACCTTAAGCATTTGGAAGAAGTGCTTAACATTTTAGAGGCGGAATGTTTATTCGCCAAAGAATCAAAGTGTGAGTTTGGGTTGACAGAACTTTTATACCTTGGCCACATTATCAGTTCAAAGGGTGTGAAAGTGGATCCAGAAAAGATAAGGGCCATTCTTGATTGGCCAACTCCAAAGACTATTTCTCATTTGAGAGGGTTTTTAGGGTTATGTGGATTTTATAGAAGATTTGTAAAAGGCTATTCTCATCAAGCAGCACCTTTGACAGATCTTACAAAGAAAGGAGCTTTTCTTTGGACTAAGCAAGCACAAGAGGTTTTTGATAAGTTTAAACAAATCATGAGTTCGTGTCCAGTATTGGCACTTCCGGATTTTTCAAAACCTTTTGAATTACAATGTGATGCTTCAGGAGAAGGAGTTGGAGCTGTCCTAATGCAAGACAAACATCCTATTGTCTTCGAGAGCAGAAAGTTGAGAGGGGCAGAAAAAACTTACTCTATTTATGACAAAGAGATGCTTGCCATCATGCATGCTTTGTCTAAATTCCGTCAATACTTGGTGGGAAGTAAATTTGTTGTTAAGACTGATCACAACAGTCTTAAACATTTTATGCGCCAAAAGGAATTGAATGAAAGGCAGCAAAAATGGGTAAGTAAACTCCAAGCATATGACTTTGACATTGAATATGTCAAAGGAAAAAATAATATAGTGGCTGATGCTCTTTCTAGAAGGCCTCATTTGCAGTCAATTTGTGAGTTATCAGCTGATTGGAAAGAATTAATTGCTGCTGATTATGTTAAAAATCAGTTTGCAACCAGCTTGTTAGAAGGTCATTTGGTTGATGAAAGGTATAAGTTGGTTGATGGATTAATTTATTACAAAGATAGAATCTTTTTAGTGCAAGAATCTAAGCTTAAGAAAAAGATTCTACAATCTTTTCATGATGTTCCCCTTGCTGGTCATCAAGGGATTTTCAAGACTTATAAGCAGATTCGTGAAAGATTCACTTGGAAAGGTTTGAAAGAAGAAGTCTTGAACTACATTAGAGAGTGTCCTATTTGTCAAAGAAATAAAAATGAACACTCTTATCCTGCTGGTCTACTTCAGCCCTTGCCCATTCCAAATCAGAAGTGGGAAAGTATTGCCATGGACTTTATCACGGGGTTGCCCAAGGTGCAAGGACGTGATTGTATATTTGTTGTGGTTGATAGACTAACGAAATTTGCTCATTTCTTTGCTGTTACCACTTCATTTACAGCAGCTCAAGTGGCTGAGTTGTTTTTTAGAGAGGTGTTCCGTTTGCATGGGTTGCCTAGAACAATTGTCAGTGATAGGGACAGCAAGTTCCTAAGTGTTTTTTGGCAGGAGATCTTCAGATTGAGTGGGACAGTGCTTACTCCAAGCACAAGTTATCACCCACAAACAGATGGGCAATCAGAAATTGTTAACAAGTGGTTAGAGGGCTACCTAAGGAACTATGTTTCAGGACAGCAGCGAGCTTGGATTAAATGGCTTCATTTAGGAGAGTATTGTTACAACTCTTCTTATCACATGTCAATTAAGATGTCTCCTTTTAAGGCACTTTATGGTTATGAGGCTACTAATTTTGTTGATTTAGTGTTTGGTGATAGTAGAGCTCCACAAGCACTGGATATGTTACAACAAAGCCAAGACATCTTGAAAACTCTTAAGGAAAATCTGCAACAAGCTCAAAATCAGCAGAAGTTATACGCTGATCAGCAGCGTGTGGAAAGGTCTTTTGAAGTTGGGGACATGGTCTATTTGAGGCTTCAGCCATATAGACAATCTTCTCTCAAGAAGAGTGGTGCAGAAAAGTTGAAGCCACGCTTTTATGGTCCTTTCAAAATCACCAAAAGGATTGGTGAAGTTGCTTATGAGTTGGAACTTCCAGCTGAAAGCAAAATACATAATGTTTTTCATGTGTCTCGCCTCAAGAAGGCAATTGGACACAATGTGGTGGCTACATCAGAATTACCTCCATTGGATGAGGAAGGTCATTTAGTGTTGATTCCAGAAGAAATCCTTGATACTAGAGAACGTTCTTTGAGAAGAAGGACAATCAAAGAATATTTGGTTAGATGGAGGAATTTGCCTATTGAAGATGCTACGTGGGAAGGTGAACAGATTTTGTTGCATCCATCTTTGCAGTTGCTTGAGGACAAGCAATTTCGAGGAGGGCGGACTGTAATGTCCCCTTCTCATCAGTGATCAGCTTTGCAGTTCATCAGTCTATTCCGGAACCCGTAGACTGGAATGTGGTGAAAATTAGGGTTTCTTGGGCTTGGATTTCTGTGGCATTTCATATTATTTACTATTTTTAGTAAATGCTAAGTTGTGGCAGTATGCAGTTGGTTGTCTTCAGTCATCACTTCAGTTGAGCAAGTTATTTGTTATTTCAATGTTTTCCCCTCAAGCCTTAATTGATGAAATTTATTGATTAAAGGCATAAGTGTTATATTTTTCAGTTGACCACCCCTTGGCCTAAGGTTATAACTTGTATGTTGTTTTAAAAAGGGGTCTTGAAGGGTACGCCTTGTCATAAGGAGATAATTAATATTTTATTTTTAAACTTTTGCTTGGATGAAAGTGGACGCCACTTTATGAGGAATTATATTTTATGAAATTTCAAAAAGTGAGAAGAATTCAAAAAGGTGTCTCTTGGCGTACTGTTTGGGGAAGTTGATGAGTTTCTCAGTTTTTATAAAATGAAGACATTGCTCCAGCATTTGGTATCCATCATTTACCTTACTGTTATGCTGTCAAAATGACTATGGACATTTTGCTATTGCTTCGAGGATGCTACCTCCTAGCCCCTTCCCAATTTCGTGTTTGAAATACAACACCTAGTTGGAACATTGCTGCTTCTCACATCAGACTAGCAGATTGAGCAACAAAGATTGAGAATTTTGGAGAATTCTACAGTTTTGAATTTCCTGGTTTTGCTACAGCTGAAGCTGTTTTCTGTTCATATCTTTTGGAGTGATTTTAATTTCGTTCTGGGTGTTTGAGCAATCAAATTGTTGACTTGAGGCGCCATCTCCCTCCAAAAATCAGAATTTAATTTGAAGTTGTTGATTTTATCTTGAAAAATCGATTTTCTCAAAGGGCCGTACCATTTGGTGATGCATTGGGATTCGTGCCAAATAAATTAGAGACTTTGGTGGCTGTTTTTGGATTCTATCTTGGGCGCCAGACTTATAAGGAGCATTTGCAACTCATTTCACGTCATTCGGAGAAGAATTGAGTGAGTTATGATAATTTCATTGATTCTCACAGTTGCAGATTGATATTTCCAGTTTACTGTTTTTGTATCAGATTGTAGGAGTTCTGATTTCTGATTCATTAGCAGCTGTTAGAGAGTTAAACTTTCATTGAAAAACATCTATTAATCTTGTGTATGAAGATTACTGTATTTCCTATGTAATTTGCAGCTTATTTCTCATTGTACAAACTGTAAACAGTAGTACTGTTCCAGTTTAATTTGCTGCAATTTCTTTTTGTATCTTCTCACATAAGTCCCCTGGATGGTTTACCGCCAGTGAGGTTAAATTGATTGTAATATCTTATACCCACTCTTAGTGGTGAATCCCCACAGCATTGTGGATGCCCGCCGCAGCGGATGAATTGCTTTCTATTGTAATCTTTTCCCCCCACTGTTTGGTGGTAGTGTGGAATTGTTTTCTCATGGCTGGTTATCCGCCTAACAGTTTATAATTTTCAATTTCTTAGACTCCGTCATATGTTAGCACCTCGCCCTCAGTGGGATCTTGAGTGCACATTCTTGACGTTGAGTAGTTCTTCCATTCCAGTTCAGTTTCTTCAATTCCAGTTCAGTATCTTCCATTCAAGTTCAGATTTTTAGTTTGAGGCTAACGCTAATCCAATCATCTATTGCTGGTTATTTTGTGTTTCTTCTTCAAAAAAATTGGTTAGCATATTTCAAAACCCCTTATGGAATGCACTAGGATCCTCACTTTTACCCTCTATGCCTGAGACCCCTTGTGCTCGAAACCTCCTTTTTGCGATGCAATACAAAAAATATATATATGTGAATATATATGTTTTTGACTTTTGAATCTGTATTTTGTGATGTGAATGTTCTAAAAAATTCTCGACTTTATCTCCACGTTTTCATTTTTCCTACAATGCACTCTTTCATTTCCATGTTTGCAATATATCTCACTAGCTATGCATTTTGAATGTTATTTTCTTCTGCAAATGAATTCCTAGAATAATAACATATTATTGCTCACATGCACACATATCAGATTATGGGCATAGTTTTTAAAATATCTTAAGAGTCCGCCCTAGTTTTGAAACTGAGATCATCACCCGCTACTCCAAACCAACCCTCAACATGCTTTTAGGTTGCTCCTTTAATGAACTCCTCCAAAAAGAAACTCTTAGGAAGGATGCTCAACTTTCAAAAGAATTCGCCGCAGGAATAATTAAGTTTTGGAAACCCTGTTGGGAACCAACAACAGTTTCAAAACTACCCAAAGTTCCACCAAACACTTTATCGTTTCTTCTTTTCCACCTTTGATAAACTTTAGCAAATATGAAAACCCTTCGACGACTCGACACTTACTACTTCCAAAAAGACCAACAAAAAGTAGATTTTAAGTTGGACTTCAAGGCCGTCAGGTGAATGAGATGTTTGAAAACTTGAGCCATGCCTGACGTAGGATTACAAACTAGAATGAAAAGGCGACAAATAGACATAGTTTGATTCACTTCAAAGATAGGACACTATTTTTATAAGGGTGACCAAAAATAGTGGCAACAACTGGCTTTGATTGGGGACAAGGACTATGAAGGACAAGACGTGAACGCAAACTCAAAGTTTCACAAACCAATTTCTTATCCATTGGGCAACAGAGTCAAGACCATCAAACGAAAGGATCACAACACACCAAAAACGGGAAAAACCCCCAAAAGGAAAGGACACCACACCAAACCGAAACAGGAAACACAAACAAAAGGAATATGTACAAGCTAGGGGATTCTTACCAAAGAACAAGACCCAAAATTAATCATACAAAGCCATTGACAGGCCAAGGGAAGTACGACCAAGGAGAATATTTTTGTGCCTTAATTGCATATACAAAGGTAACAAATAGAAACAACCTTCACCATCGGAAAGTTGCCTGCCGTCATATATCTCAATCACTTCTTGTGTGGAAAGGCCTATGGTTATATCTTCATCTACCACTCTAGGTAAGTTGGCCTCTAGGATGATCATTTTACTGATTGAGACAGAGAATGATTATAGTCGGCATGAATTTGTTTGAATTGACATGTGGGCAGGAAGAATAGATCACACTATCACTTTCATTCAATGCAAGTGTGCCGCTACTCAAGGTAAGCTCCATAAGGATCGATGCTTTTCCTTCTTGCAGATGTTCATCCTCTGGATTGCTAATTCCTCATTCTACCTTGCAAATAAGTGTGGCCTTCGATTGTGGGTAATGCTCATCAAGAACTTCTAACTTTTGATTCAAAGAATAAGAAGACTCATCTAACATAGAAATAACATCAACATGTGCCCCATGTTCTTTTCTCTTCCTTTCTTCCAATTCAAACTTGGAATCTGCAATGTCCCCATTTTCATGAGCATCAGTTTGTAGAGGGTTTAGCCTATTCCTGACTTTCGTAGGCTAAGGAGCTTGGTTAGAGGGTCTTTTGGAGGTAGTTACCTAGTCAGTGGTGGGCTTCTTCTCCTGGATTTAGTGATTTAATGGGGTCTTCCTATGTTCATTTGAATGTTGGAAAACCTAATGTTGTGTTACGCTGAATGTTGGAAAAACATAATGTGTTATCAGGATGTTGGAAAACATAATGTTTTGACAACATATTTGCACTTTATGAATTATTAAGTTATATTTTAATATTATTATAAAGTGCAAATAAAATAATGATTATTTAGAAGCTTCTAGAGGGGGTCGACCTCAAGAGGAGAAAAGTATATTAAGAGGGGTTGGGCTTGCTTCTATTAATCTAGGAATTGAAGTTTGTTTTGAAGTTGTAGTTTGGAGAAGGAACCAGCTAGGGTTCCTGCTATTCTTGGGCCTTTGGGAATGAAATTCTCATTGGTTGTGCAATTTTGAGGCTGTGAAACTATCAACTGAGATTATTGCCATTTGTGGACTTCATTTCAAAAGTTCAACTTGTGCTTCATTGGAAGATATACTCAAACTTTGTTGACAGCCATTGAAATATATTTGCAACTGAGTATTAAGATTAATATTCAATTCAATTTGAGGACGATTTGGTGATTTGGCATTATCATTTGCATTCATATTGGAGAATGATTTTGGCACTGAAGAGGAGTGATTGAAGGCACAACTGTTATCATTTTCAGTTATATTGTTGCAGACCTGAAACCCCACGATTTCATTCATAAGTCAACATTGTGGCTGCAATTTCACATGGGCATAAGGTCACTGGCTTCTCAGGAGTATGGCGATGATATTTGGTAAGTTGGTGAAGGGTTTATAGCTGCCATTGATTTCTTACATCACCATTCAGTCCAGAACAGGGGCGGCAGCACTAGAGGCATGATTTGGCATGTTTGAAGGTTCATTCCAAGTTAGCAAGGCTGCCAAGATACCTTCTCTCAAGGGCACTCATGCAATCAGGTTCTCTTATGTTATTTGCATCATATTTCAAGCATATAGAATAGCATTTTTGCTGCCATTGTACTCATACTTAGGAAGTGCATCTATGTAAAGCCAAGAGTCTTCGCAAACCTCCATAATCAGCTTGTACTCAGCCTATGCTTCATAATAATATAAGGAAGGAGTTGCATATCATTATTTGCCTTTATGTACTTGGCTGTAGTATTCATTTTAGTATGCAAGACAACTGTTTGTCTAAATGTCTCTGGCTGAAAGTCATCAGTTACATTATAGGAATTGCATAGCAAGTGTTTGATTAAATGCCATATGCTGTAGATGAACACTCCAATCATTAGGATGAAGGATAAATGTTTGACACAATTCCTTATTGTTGTAGATGCACATTAGGTTGCTTGCCAAGTGTTTGCGAAAATGCTTCTTGGCTGTAGGTATGCATTTTACCTTAGGAGCTCATGTATTTGCATTTGAAAAGAGTAAAACAAGTGCATTTCATTCTCAGCTTGTTATTAGATCCTTTAGCAATCAATACAAAGCATTTGCATCTCTTTTATTTGAATCCAAGAGCAAAAACAACAAACTGAAAACCAAAACAGCAAGTTTAGAGGTTGTATGAGAAGTGTTTGTCAATATTCCTTGAGGCCTTTAAGGGCAGATATTGCAAGGAATATTATGGTGGTTTCAAAAGTGTGAGCATTGCCATTTTGGTCTATCCTTCTCCTTTAGGTAAAAAACCCTAAAGTGTGAGGGCCATAGCAACCAAGATCTTTGTTTCACATTTTTGGTGACTTGACCATATTCCTTGAGTTTAGATTCAGTAAGTTAAGGCCAAAATCTTCAAGGGATATTGCAGAATCAAAATCTCCACCATTCCTCCTACTATCTTTATTCTCATCAGAAATGTCAAGACGGATAGGGGTAAAACACTTGCATCCTCAGGTTCATGGAACTCGAACAAAGGATTATCTATAACCTCAAAATTTTCACCATGATTATCACGAACATATACGACATTAAAATTACTTGATACATCTCTATGTTCATTGTCTTTACACTTTTTTGACTGCTCACCACCTTGAATTGTCCTTGTGAGTCGATCAACTAGTTCATCTTCCTTGACAATGAGAGCTTTGAATTGAGAGGGGGTGGAGTTTACCTAAGTTACAAAGCTTGGTGGTAGTTTGATGCCTTTGTCTATCCCAATAGAAGAAAACGTTACATTATGAGGAGAATGATCATCCTCATCTTCTAAAGAATCTAAAATTTCATCTCCATGTCCATAATGCTCTACAAACGTTTCACTTCTATCATCAACTCTGGGTATACCTAAAACTTCTTCTTGACATTGCATGTTCAAATTGGAGTGATCAAATGCATGAATGGAGGAATCACCTTCGCTTGAGATTCTGCAACTCACCCCAAAGGTGAGAATTATGCGAGGTGACATTTCAGCTCTCGAATGACCAAAGTGTCCGGACAAGAGTAAATCATCCTCTATCATTATGGCTTCAATATTTGCAATTTCAAAGTCAACTACCCTTCTCCATCTCAAAAGAACTTGTAACTCAAGGTGCAAGGCGGACATGAAAGAAATCACTAAATTGAATTGTGTGGGCACATTGGGATGAGGAATCTGTCTCAAGATTCTAGTGGACCTATCAACGAAGTCCCTCATGCTTTAGCTTTCTCCCTTCCGAATTCTAAAAAAGGACCTTAATAGGGCAGCAATATCAATGACTATTTTGAATCTTTCAATAAACTTACTCCTCAGAATATCCCAATTAGTGATACATCTGTCATCTAACCACCAGAACCAATCTGTTGCTTTACCAACTAGACACTCCACAAAAAGTCAAACTACCACATTTTCCTCCATAACTCCAAAAATTGCACAAGCAACTGTAAAAGCCTGGATGTGATCCTCAAGATCTTGCGTGTCTTTAGCGAATTTTGGAAAATGTTCCCTAGATCTAGTAGGAAGAGTTGTAAATCTCGGTAATGCTAATGGTCCAAACGGGTCATCCATGGCAATGATGAAGCGGAAGCCATCTAAGGAGGATTGTCTAAACAAAGAGAACTTTGTAATTCAGAGTCGCCAACCTCTATTTGTGAAGAGATAGTCCCCTTTCTACTTCAAAAACTTCTACTTTGAATCAATTCCTTCTTGGCGGGTTTTGAACTGGAGGAGGATTTCGACCACGATTGGGATGGGGTTGAGGGTGTGGGTACCAAACAATTTCCAATCTCGGAGCTCTTTCCACTACTCCCTGCGCCGACCGTCACGCTCTTTATTCCTCTTCTTCTAGAACAAAATTTGCTCTTATATAATAAACAACACTTCTACTATACCATCAAGCAAGAGTATTCAATTGTGAGATGATGTCTTCTTGTTCGGCCATAACCCAATCTAAATTTAGCTGCGAGATAGGAAAAATATTCTCATGTGGTAACACCATCTTTAATCACGATAAGGCAACCTTTTAAAACTTCTACACACTCCCCAACAGAGTCACCAAAAATCTGTTGATTAACAGATTTGTCCTTTAAACGATTAACTTAGATTGATTCCATTTTGCCCAAAAGAAGAACTAATCGATCACCAACAATTGGAGAGATCACCATTGCATTGGTGATCTTGCTTTGAATTTTAGTTGACATACAACTCCCTCTTATGATATAATTTTGATTTTTTAAATCTTATGAAAGCAGGAAAGGCAGACTAACACCTATCCATAGCCATGAAATAGATGCAATTGAAATTGATTTAGATCAACTAACTAAGCTGGAAAGTAAAATTAAATTGACAAACTATCAATAGTAAGTTGACTCGACTCACAACAATTTCAACATTCACTGAAGATATATGAACAAAACACCAAAGAATAGCACATCCTCATAGGGAAGGAATATTCATAACATCTATCAAAGCTCACAGACTTTTTTATAAGCATTAAGTATTTCATTCAAAATTCATTGCTCACAGACAATAAACATCTACAACAAATAATCAAAACTGCAAAATTGATCCTTTAGCTAAGATCAATTCTCTCTTGTGCATCATAGTGCAAAGGGGATCAAAATTTTGGACCTTTGCCATGTCCAAATCATACATATTTATAGTTTTAACAGAATAAATGTTAGGATTTTTTTGAAAACGGATTCTTGAAAGAATGATAATCGTTATCTGGCTGAATAAGCAGTTTGTAGCAGACCAACTGATTCTTGTACAATGATGACACATACTCATTAATGGCTATTTTGAGAGTGGTTATGATTGCGTCACAATTTTCGATTGACAAGATGAGGGAATGAATCGATACTCTCTATTTGCATGCCCTGTGACAACACACTTGTGCAAATAGTCTGCAACTCCTCATTTTCGACAGTTGATAATATGCTACCTAAGATTGTTTCCATGCAAAAATTTTATTGTAGAAGATTTCTTTGATGCCAAAACCCACTCTACTGAATTACCATCACATCACTTTGCTAAGCTCATTAATTCTAAGGCAATTTGAGTGTCCTTTCTTGCATTAATTGCCTCCAAGCGGACTCTGCTAACTTACCCTTCCCATTCTATGAATTAGCTAAAGCTCTTCTCATTTTGCATAATGATAATTACAGTCTTAGATATGTTGAGTTCTTCAAGTGATGTCATCTTTGAGATTAGGAATTAATTTCCTCACCATTGAGGGTGTGAAATGTAGCGCTGTGCAAAGGTTGGTTGCAGACCAACTCAAGGAAGTCTTTCTCATTCGTAGCGATGTGGAGGAGGGGGTCATCCGAAAGATAATTGGTGAACACTTCTTATCCCAATTGCATGTGCACAACTTTGTTATGTTGGTTCATTTCATTTACAATGTCATCTGCACCTCTGGGAGATTTGAATGGGTAATTTGTGTCGCCAAGCGCCTGGTGAGGCTAGTGTATCTTCCATGCGTTGAGGACACTCTGGGAGGTTTGTTTGTGCATCTGTGCATTGACCTGGTGGGCGACGCAATCTGCATCACTACTACATTGAGGAATGAACAAACTAGGCAAGTAGTTGTCCTACTTCATGTCAGATTGGAACACAATATAATGGAAACCTTTGCCCACTACGTCGAGTTTAACAAAAATCTCTTTTTTCCTATGCAGATTGAACATCAGCAGGAATTGATAGAGGGCATTAGGATCCTCATTTTTACCCTTTGTGTCTGAGACATTTGTTTTTCCTTTTCCACATGATGACATTTTGTCTTCACTCTCTATGTCCTTTGCCCGACTGTATGCTTCAATATAGGAAGATGGTGGCACTAACTTCATTTTCTTCTATAGCAAAGGAATAAGGCCTTCAATGAACCATCTCTTCTTAAGGTCATCCATTGGTTCCTTAAGCCTACGTTTGTAAGCCCTTACATTATCATGCTTGCATTGTTTTGTATTATAGATCTGTACTACGATTTTGATTGTCATCTTGTAGTAATTTGAATTCTATTTTCAAAGCTTTCTCTAATCTTTCTCAAGTAATTTTTGTTGAATTTTATGATCAGATGTAAATGCACAGAAAATAATTCAAAATCAGACAATCATAACACAGCATATACCCTGGGAAAACCCTCCACTTGAGGGAGAAAAACCCAGCAACAAAGATCTCTCTTATATTGATGCAACAGAAGCAATAATTCATTTTACAATGAGGCCGAACACAAGGCCAATAACCAGCATCTACTCTAGATGCAATAACAGATGATAATCTGCACTTAAAGAGATTCGCAATCTGCTCTTCCTTGAAATCTGCACTTAGAGAGATTCGCAATCTGCTCTTGAATGAATTCGCATTTATCTTTATCCTTAACACAGTCCGCACCTTGACACAGATTCCATATGAAGAGATCGCTGCTAATACAGATCTGGAGGATGCGAAACTAGCATGAATCCAAACACAGATTTGCAGACTCTTCTTCACACCTCTGTAATCTGATTGCACCTTGATGTAATATATACGCATTGAATAAGGTCGAGCTTCTCTGTTATGTTCGCACTTGACTTCTCTGTTGTGTTCGCCCTTGTTCGCCCTTGACTTCTCTGTTATGTTCGCCCTTGACAAGGTCGGGCTTCTTTCTGTTGTGTTCGCACTTGACAGACATGAATATCGAACTCTGCTAGATGACATACAAGGAAGGATGAAGGTGAATAAATACAAGACGCATTCCTCAAAAAAACCTTCAAGTCGGCCTCAAGACATTGTGAATATCCCCCATTTAAGATAGTATATGTCGGCCTAAAATGTTATTTACAAAGCACAAAGGATGTCGGCCAGAAATGTATTCATAAGGAATGTCGGCCTTAAGAATGTCTTTTAATAATTGACCAAGATGAATTTATATTCTCACATGTCGGCTATAATGAATAATACAAAACAATAAGTATAAGTTGAATAGCCAACGGCTATCATTCAACTTATATTCTCACATGTTGAGCTGGAAGGAACTACCGCGGCTGCTCTAACATTAACATTTTTGAGGCTAGGTCGGATTTTGTGTACTAGTCAATAGCTATACCTCTTAAAGTTGCTAGAAAGCATCGTAGCCAATAGGCTCTACCAAACTGGCCATTCACTATCCAAATTGTTTCACAGGTCCCACAATGTCTCATGAGGCCCTCCGAACAATCCCTCAAAGAAGAGACATTTATTCTTGTATTCTTCATCCCCATTGTCTCTTTGAAAGTAGCAAGAAGGTGATCCATGGTACCAAGCCACTGCAAATAGTCCAAGAAATCCGTATCAAACAACATATGGATGGTTAGGAAATATTAGTTTTAATAGTAGATATTGACAATTTTATTGAGTTGATAACATATCGAAATTGTAATAATGTGACAATTCTCCTAATCAAATTATAATCTAATATGTATTCTAGAAATCCAACCTAGCTATTTTCTTTTGAAATCATTTTTGTTAATATTTAACTGGAAGGCACTGCTTGTTTAGCACTTTAATATGATTCTTACAGGATTCCAGCTATGAGAAATTTAAACTTGAGAAGCATGAATATTTTCCTCACTTCTTACACATTAGTAAGTGTGAACTGAGTGGAAAATGTCCAATCAAAATCCAATAATCTAAAAAGGCAAAGTTTTATATGTTCAAATCTAACCAACAAGTCCTTCCCAAGCCGCAGGAAAGGTTTATGGTCATTGAAAGTGCCATCAAACACATACAATCTCAAGAGTTAGAACTTGCCTGCAAAAGAGATACATTTGACAAAAAAAAAAATTATACCTAGAGGAGAGCTTAGCAATATACAAGCCTATACACAAAGAGTGGAATCAAGTAAACAGACAAGCATAAAATATATGGTAAGTATTAATACGCATTAGTCAATGCCAACTAGATTTCCAACTCTTGATCCCATTTGCACTAGAAATGGTAAGTACCAATCAGAAGCACATTTGCACTAGAAATGAATCCCATTCTCTAAGATATACTGTTTCAAACAAACTATTAAAACATAAGTGATAGCATTTCCAACACTGTTTCTGTCCATCAAACACGAAGATGGTCATAAAACATAACTAGACTTACTTCCCAGTTTTATTCATGCCCAGGTTCCCATGTCAAACCAGCATTAAATGACATGATCAACATCACAAAACTTTGATTTGGCTATCAAAATGAGGAGACACATAACTCTTCTTTTGACTCTAAGCAATTCATTATTAGTGCCATCTCAGTTAAACTTCTTTTATGCAGTATTTTTGGATGACCAAGAATGTATTAAGTAGAGTAACAGACCATCTACAAACGCTTTGCCAGGTTTCTTTTCCCGAGAGTGAAAAATCCAATTCTCAGGATATTGACTACTCTCTGCTCCAACTTCCAATGCCTTTTCAATCACCTGCCAATCCATTAACCAAACTAAATGTCATATATATACCCTTTTCTTGCATCCTTACCATTAACTTTCCCAGGCTTTTTGGCCCATCGATAATGGAAAATCCAATCAGAAGGAAAACACTCGCTGTCAGCATCAACTTGAACCGCCCATTTTATAACCTACAAATCAACTTCTCCAACTGTTTCATAGACTTGAAAAGTTTGAGACTACTACAGTTCAGAACACACACCCACACACACACACACATATATAACTTAGTATTTAAAGACTTACCTCTTTGATACACTTGTGCAGGGATTTGCAGTTCTCTTTCGATATCGTAGAACAACTTTGCAATGGATGAATTCTTGCCTGTTCAGTAGTTCCAAGAGTCAGAAACAAAAATTTAAATGCTTACATTTGGCATGTAACTAAAAATCAAAGTGTAAGGCTCTGAATAGTAAATGAACACCAGAGACTTGTTACCAGAAGATTATGCTTGAAAAATTTGGTAAATTTTGTCTTGTATTACTCTTTGTAGGAGGATTACAAAATACCTCCCAATGAATGGCAAGTGTGTGTTCTGAAACTGAGATTTGATCTGAAAACCTTAGGTATTCTTATGATGCAAAATTTTCATCGAAGAAAGTCAATCTCTATTCCATCCTTCTTGTAACAGTACTGTTTATCCTCTTGTTCCTAGAGCAGATAAGTTATGTTTTCTGTCTTTTGCAGGTTGAAATTTGCTTTACAGTTGTGCGATGTTTTCTGAAAGAACAAATTTTCCAGCCTTAAGGCCATTATTGCAGTTGCAAGAAAGACTGAAAGTTTAAATACTTCCCATGCTTATCCAATGACACAAATTTTTACACTACAGCCTACAACAATCTGTCATATCTAGTCAGTTTAGAAATATCTATGGCCTTACCCAAAACATGCTTGTAACTTCAAGGCTGGGCTACACAAATGCACATCATAATAATACTCTGCCCAATATAAAATACTTCCTTGGACTTTCACTGTGCATAGTCACCAAAATGCCTTTTAACATTTATCATGTCCCAAAATCGTGCCATTTAAACAACAAAGAATCATATCTAAAATTATTAACCCTTTGATGATGTTATAATTATAATGGTTAAAATATATTATAATTATAAATAACATCATAATTATTAATATAATATTATAATGATTATCATATAATAAATATTAAAATAATATTATCATGATATTATACAATCAATATTGGAATTATCATAATAAGTGATCTCCAGGTATGATAAATAATAAAGTAAATAATATTATACATGTTCAAATCCATTATAAAAGGGTAACAATAAAATAAGCGATATTATTTAAGTAAAAATCATCTTTTAAAAAAAAGAGAAATGGTGCGATTAAGGGAGGGTCCATTCTGAGCAAGGTCGTATCTTTTTGAGACATCTCCTTGGGCAGAAGTCTATCCACATAAATAGATGAAGATAATGGAAAGAGAAGATCATCATAGTTAGAAATTTCAAGGAAGGAGGAAAGAGTAATAATATATTACGAAAGAAGTGCGTTTACTGGGTAGGGCATCAAAGAAGTGAGTAACATGTATATCTGAAAAGGAAGTCTGACGTCTTCAGTAAGAAGTCAAGGCAGTAGCCAGCACAACCTTTATTATTTATTTCCGACTGTCATATATTTAACACCAAATCATGGGAGTAAAGACTAATGCAGATATAGACAACATATTGAGTGAGCAGTTTATGGTGAGATCGGTATCTCCAAAAGGAAGAATCGTTGCATCCATTTTAGTCTCCAAATAACATAGTATTAAGGAATCGACTCTATTAGAAAGCTTTATTCGAATTCTTAACTCTTTCTTAAAAAAACATTGACGGGAAATACATTAAAAACGCGACCTTGAAATCCTCACGCGGTAAGCAAGTTATTACCAGACGAGAAAGGAATAAACAGAATTATATATGGAAGACTCCAGTTCGCTGGCACAAACCCTAAGCTGTGGATCTTTGATATGTTAAGAAAATACAGCGAATGGGAGGATTAAAGAACATATGCCAATACCATCGTGGCCAGTGAAGGAAGAGATTATGGTGAGAAAAGGAAGAACAGTAAGTAACTACTTCTGCAGACAGAGCAAGGTATATTAATTATATGTTTAATATTTATACAATGTATTGATTAGTATTTGTTATATATATATATATATATATATAATTATAATATATATTATATATATATACAG
This sequence comes from Sequoia sempervirens, assembly GCA_007258455.2. Lineage (NCBI taxonomy): Eukaryota > Viridiplantae > Streptophyta > Pinopsida > Cupressales > Cupressaceae > Sequoia > Sequoia sempervirens. The sequence continues at coordinate 11,531 of VDFB02054533.1, read as the reverse complement.
AAAATATGAGTATATATTAAATATAAATGTGTTTATACAATTCATAGGCTGATAAGTATGTCAGATAATTGGTAAGTATTACAAATACAAGTTCTTAATTACTTTGAATAGTAGAGGTGAAAATAAAGGATTTAAGTATATTGATTAGCAAATATATTAATTTGAAATTCTTTAATATATTATGATTTATGGATATATTTAAATATACAATGATAAATGTATGTACAATAGATATGTAAATTGTTTTGGTAAGACGCAAATATTTACTCCCATGTGTAGGAAATATATTTTAGAAGATTAACTCATAGTGAGTGAAAGAATGTGATAAATAATCCTTGGGCAGAAATAATATATTTATGTTTCCCTTTGATCTTATTAGATATTAACACTGAAGTTTATTGATCCATAACACCTCTAATGTCTCTTTGAGGAACACTTTGAACACAAGATTCAGGTTTAAGCATTCACCTAGATAGGGGACATTACAACATTACAGCAACCAAAGAGCCTATGCACTTTCAACTGTTGCATTCCCACTCTTGAGACACACCAAAAAGCCACTTAAATATAAACAAGACATCCTTCTGATGCCATTTTTACTTTTGTTGATAGCAAGCCCAATTTGGAACAAATATGCTCAAGTGTCACTCTATCTAAAATAAAAACATCTTTAATTTAGGATCCTATTACTCATTGTCACTCCCTCATCCCTTGTTTACTTCTAGAATATCTAATACTAAAAATATTATAATTGAAACTATTTCTGTAATATTCCAAATTACATCTTATACCAGGATGTCTTTTCATTGTCCTAGAACTATTAAATTTGGGTTTTAGAAAGAAAAAAATTATATTAGTGTCCACAGATGACCAAAAGTATATCAATGGGACTCAAAAGCACAGCAGTTTACAATAGAAAGTTCTAGGAAGAGAAACCTAGGGGAAGAAAAGCAAAGAAATAGAAGACAAGGGACTACCAACATTAAGAAACTAGTGTTTGTTCTGTGACATTAAAAACTAGGTGTTTGTTCTATGACATTCAAAGTTGTCCAAAACACTTTGTATTTGGAAGGCGGTGTTCACAGAACAATAGTCCCCAAGACAGCATCCTCAATTGTTTCTCCTAATGCTTGTAGCGATGCTCTCAACTCAGCAATCCTTCTGAGAAAGGATTCTAGCTGTTCTCCAATCTTCATCTTCATGCTATGTAGCTAACTTTGCAAATTCAAGATCTGATCTAATTTTTTGGCTCATACACTATCTTGAGCTTGTCCCATGCATCCTTGGTTATTGACAAATCTTGGATCAAGGGCTAAACTTTATCAGACACATTGAGTATGATGATCAATTTGGCCTTCTTGACAGCTTGATTGAATTTTCTTGGCACATCAGCATCAATTTCATGTTAAATTGTGGTGCCAAAATTCTTCAAACTGAAGTTGAGTTTTGAGTTTGGTATTTCATGCGGAATAATTATTCCTACACAACAATTGGAAATCTAGAAGAAGAAATTTTGGAGAACTACTTGCCAAATTGTTAGCAAAATTAAGTTTTTTCTTATCCTATTTCTCATCACTCACATCAGCAATATTTCATATAGGAGAGGATAATATAGGAATAACACCACACTTGTCTACTTTATGTTTGGAAATTTACTGATCAATTATGACATGACCTTCACTACTAAAAGTAACTTGTGTCCAATACTTTCTTTAAGAAAATCAAAGATTGCCACACAAGGCCAGTAAAACTAGAACTTTAAACCTCTACAACAACTTGGAAAATATCTTTTTACATTGCCATTTATTCAATGGCTATAGTTAATGGAGTTGTTGAGTTCATGCTCTTTGAAAATGGTACCTCATTAGTGTGACTGTAAGAGACCAGATGTCTCTCAATCCGACCACTGGCTGATAATACTAAGTTTTTTGTTTGTTTTCTGTATTTTGATTTTTTTATGGTTTTTTGCAATGAAAGGGAAATTGCAATTTTGATCTAAAATACTATAGAAATTCATAATAAATTCATAGACGGTAAACAATGCATCAAAACACTACTCAGATGATGGCGCATATATTTATTGATCTTCTGAACTCATACAATGGATAAAATCGAACATATAATGAAAAAGGCAATAACATTTATTCAGAAAAACCTGGTTATTGCAGCCGCCATAATGAAGAGGTACAGGTATGGCCAGCTTCAAAAACTAATGTCTCCCACCTCAAATAAGATGCAGAAGACTCTAGAGATCTAGGCGCCCAAATTGGAGAAACTAGAAGGCAAAAAGGCAAGGCATTTCAACTTGCATAAAAAGTACGGCCTTTCAGCTGTGGTACGGCCTCCAAACCAGCAATGATAGAATCCGTACAACCTTGAGAATCGTGCCAGATAAAGATCTAAACCAGCCGCTCAAATATATCAACTTTCCTGACAAGTATTGAATCAACCCTGGAAATTTATTTCAAGATAAACTCTGTAATAACTTCTGAATGAAGCTATTCAACTGACAATCTTCAATTGGTATTGCACAGTCCTGTTGTGACCTAATTCACACCTCACCCCATTGCAAATGGGGACCCTTGTTTGCCTTTTAGGGTTTTTCCTTCGCGTGCCTCGTTTTGTCTGCTCTCTGTTTGGGGGTTTTGAGTCTGAATTTTGAATGGTCACCCGAGTCAAGCAAGTGAGTTTTAGTCTGGATCACTGTATAAACGTCGCCATCATGCTTAGAGGGCCTGGGAGACGAAGATCGACTGTCATTTCAGTCAATTCCGACGCCTCCAAGTTTTTAGGGTTTCTCACCCCGGGCCCCCTATTTTTTAGGACCTACTTTTTTGGCACTTTTGGGCACTTCTGAGATCCCTATTTTTTAGGGTCTATTTTTGGAAAATTTCTATTTTTAGAAAGTTTCTATATTTGGAAAGGGCTCGAGTTTCAAAAATCCACTCAGAAGTTCAAAAAGATCAACGAAACTCTTAGAAAATCGATTTGAAATTTTTTTGAAATCATGGCTAAATTCTGGAAAATCACTGAAAAAGTTAAAAAAATCTGGAAAAATCACAAAAAAATCACAAAAAAATGGTGGAAAATCTGAAAAAATTCAGTCTAGAGATCACTGGAAATAATGAGAAATCTGATAAATTCATGAAAAATCTGAGAAATCCATGGAAAGAGTCTGGAAATCTGAACATTCATGGCGAGGTAATGACTGAACATTCATGGAGAAGACTGAAGTCTGTGAGAAATTCGCCTAAGTATGGAGTTTACCCAGCATGGAGAAGGGGAAAGTAACATCAAAAATCTTCAGCCAGACAATGGCAATGGCAAGAATGAAGGGCAAGTCCGCCATAGACAAAATGGAGAATGGCCAAACATGAAGTCAAGTCCGCCCTATCAATGGCAAGCCACAGATCAAAGTTCGCCTTCCAATGGCTATCCAAAGGCTGAAGTCTGCCCTCCAAAGCAATGTAATGGCATGAAAGTTGATGAAGTCCGCCCAGCAACATGAGGTAAATGGCAAGACATTCAATGAAGTCCGCCCTTGTGTGGCATCAAAATGAATGTAGTCCGCCTATGGCAAGGCCATAAAGGAAGTCCGCCTTAGTCAAAAGATTAAGTGGCAAGCAAAAGAAGAAAGTCCGCCCTTGGTAATAAAGTCATGGCCAAACATTCAATGAAGTCCGCCCTAAGTCAAATGGTAAATGGCAATGAGATGTAGCAAGTCCGCCTTGGACAAAATATGGATGGCAAGGAAAAGATCAAAGTCCGCCCTTGTATAGCCAAATATTGAGGAAGTCCGCCCTTGGAAAAGGAAAATTTGTCTAAGGAATAGCCAAGGAAAAGGTTGAAGTAGCTAGACAAGTGCTAAAGTCCGCCATAGGTAAAGGAGATGCAATGGCTAGCCAAAAGCCAAAGTCCGCCCTCAACAAAAGCTTGAATGGCTAGCAAGTCAAGGAAGTCCGCCCTATCATGGCCAGGTAAAAGCTAAAGTCCGCCCCAAGCCAAGACTTATGGCATAAAAATGTGTGAAGTCCGCTTTGAGTAAAAAGAAATGGCAAGCCAAGTGACTAAGTCCGCCCCTAAGTCAAATGGTTAAATGGCAACAAAATAAAGCAAGTCCGCTTTAGGGTGGCAAAAGAAAAAGAGACAAAGTTAAGGAAAATTTGATGGCCTAAGCATAGCTGAAGTCCGTCATGTATAGAGGAGTGTGAAAATTGAGAAATTTTGCCTAAGTATGGGCCTTGGAAAGTGTTAAAATATGCTTGAAAATTCGCCTAAGTCCAAATACCAAAGTGTCTGGAGAAAATTTTGCCAGATAATTTAGGAAGATGAAATAAATTTTGGCCAAATAACTTTGGATGATTAAAAAATCATGGCCAAATAACTTTGGATGGCAAAAAATATGGCCAACGAAAGAGGGTAATGGCAAAGTAAACTTGGACGAAGCAAATTTATGGCCAAGTAAAGTTGGACGTGGCTAGATAAATTTTGGACGAAAAGATTTATGGCCAAATAAAATTGGACATGGCGAAATAAATTTTGGAAAAGGATAGAAATTCGTGGCCAAATAAATTGGACGATGGAGATCATGGCAAGAAAATTGGACAAAATGAAAATTCGCCTAAGGCATTGGCAAGAAAAAATTTCGAAAAGGATAAAATAATTCGTCATAAAACGAGCGGGTTGGAAATGACACATGGAATAATTATTTTAATTATTCATTTTCCAACACTCCAAAAGGATAAACTTGAAAAATTTCGAAATTGGAAAGAGAACAAAAGAGTTTTATTGAACTGGCGATGAAATTGGAAACTTTCCCGGACAAGATCATTGAAGATAAAACTTGCCACCCAGAAGCGAAGTGAAAGATGAGTTTAAACTCAATTCGAAGGAAACAATGCAAATTTGCTAAAAAGATTGATTTTCTCACCTCTATAATTGATTTCACTTCTCATTTGCACAATCATTCGATTTTTGAAGAAGGTGTGAGAAGAAACTTGTTGAGGAAATTTGCAGCAAAGTGAAGGAAATAAATTCTACCAGCTTGCATCGTGATTGTGATCACTTCTCTAGAAGTCACAGGCAGATTTACTTTGTCCACTTCACTTTGGCATGAAACTTCATCGTTTATTTTCTTTCTAGCATGATTTTTCACGAAGTCTAAATTGATAATTAGCTGGAATATCTTTCAAACTGATTTAAATTTCGAATTCTGATTATTCTCTCTACTTTTTCTTGCAGATTTATTTTCGAAACGGTAAAGATGAAGTTTGCCAACAAGGGTGTGCAGCCACAGTTGAAAATCAAGTCCAAGTGGGAGCATGTTGTAGACACTGATCTTGGTCACATTGACCTCGAAGACTTTAGGAAAAGAATGTACGGGACCGATGGACGTCTGCCTACACCAATTGCCATGAGGATGATGCGCAATGGAATCGTCCACACAGCTGGTTTTCCACCAGCAAAAGAATGTCCGGAGCTTATGGTAGAATGCGCACTACACTACAATGCACGGGACAAGCAGATAGAAGCTCCTGACAGAAGAGTCCTTGCCTACTTGTCCGAGCCAGCAATCCAAGAAGCCTTTGGAATTCCAGTGTACAATCGAACATCCTACCGTACCAAGGAAGATGCATTCAAGCTCTATCAGAGCCAGCAGGATCTCTGTGCGTCCAACATAAACAAGAATTGGTTACTAAAACCCAAGCCTACTGCAGGCAAGATGCCAAAGAAATTGATCAAAACTCATTTCAAAGAGGAATATGGTGACATCGTTTTGCTACTAAACAGAATCGTAGGCAATTCCCATGGCGCACCTTTCAAAAACTGGATGTACTATTTTATTGATGAAATAATCACTGGAGTCAAGATGTTCAATTGGTCCAGATTGATTAGTGGTAGCTTGCACGAGCAGTTAGTCAACTTTGAGGAGACCAAAACTTTTCACATGAGCTCATACATCATATATTCACTTGCAAGATATTACAAGTATCCTGGCTTGACCTGCAAAGGCGTGGTCGGCAATAGCGAGGGGCAATTCAAAGCCTACGATTGTTATCCGCAGCTGCAGCTGAAAGAGAAGTCTCATTTCCGACGAGCTCATGATGCCTTTTTGATGTACATCACCCGGCTTCTCCAAGGTGGAACTCACCAAAGACTCTCACATGAGGCCAAGAGCCTAATCAGTCGGTATGGATTCTGGTTCATTCAGTATCCTAAGTTCACTTACATCAGAATCCAAGGATTCTCAGGAAATACTTATAGACTGCCTATCTATCCGACCAACAAGATGGTTTTGCTGGAAGTGCTAAGGCAATTAGAGGCGTATCAGAATATTCAAAGGCCAAAGCAGAAAGCGGCTGTCACCTTTCCTTTTTTCATCGGCAATATGGAGGAGTCATGTCCAACGGCACAAGCAGCAGAGGCTGCTCGACTGGAAATTCAACAATATCCATTCATATCATACAAATCCAGGAACAACTTTGATCCGCTCCATCACATCAGAACTGTGGACAGAGAGAGGTACAAGCATCGGGTTGACTTAGAGTACTTTTGGGCTAACGTGGCAGATGAATATGACGTAAGGAGGATGTTGTGGTCAAGATTGCCATTAAGCATGATAAGGGCAACAGAGCTCTTTAAAATACCTGATCAACTACAGGATGACGGAATATACATGCAGCGGGGCTTCAATGAGAGCGAGCCACTCCCCCTTATAAGATGGTTTGAACCTGAGATGGGCGACCTAGCAACTCTCATGCGGCCCATTTTCAAGTATTCTCAATGGTGGATTGATCGGCAGGTAGAAATTTTAAGACAGAGAAATGTGCAATTTGTTGTACCCAAACCAAATTTTTTGCTTCATCAAGGCATTTTGCATTAAAAAGTCTAAACCTTGCTAAAATGATGTCAAGTACAGTTTTGGGCAATATCAAGCATGGAGTTTTTGTCAATAGTTTGTCAATCAAAGTCAGTTTTATTGATTAGAACCTGAAGCAGAGACTCAAAATGGAGCTTTTCACGATGGAGGAACATCTCACGACGGCGTTTCATATTGCACACGGTCATTTCAATGATCGAAACAGAGTTTTAATGGTCAATTTATGAAGATTTCTCAAAGGGAAAATCAGAAAGTGCAAGTATAGCTCAGGGGCGCCCAGCTTGTTGAAGGTTAAGATCTTGTTTAAAATGCTCAAGCATCCAGTCAATCTCTTCAAGAATTAGTCTGGCTATCCGTTAAGCTATCCAGCTTAACTTTCTGAGACCCACAACTCCGGCTATCAGTGACAGAAGTTGAAATCCCTAAATTTCCAGATGTAAGAAATTTGTCTTTTTCAGGCAAAAGCGCGCCTCTAGTCTGAGGGCACCCATCTTAAAGAGGGGTAAATCTTGGCATTTTCAATGACGGATATAGTCAATCTGCTCTTGACTAGTCTGCTTATCCAACGAGATATCAAGCGCAGTCATCCGAGTTCCAGAATTCCGGCAGCAGTCGTCTGAAGATCAGCTTAAAATGGAGTTTTCACGTTTCTGAGCTTCTCCGTTTGTTCCCAGTGCAAGTACAGGCTACGGGCGCTGGTTTAAAGGACCCTTTATGGCGAAATTTGCACACAGAGTCTTCCTAACATCAGTAATACTCTAGCCTAGCTCCGCGATGCACCATTCTGCTTGTCAATCCGACATTTCAATTGGTCGTGGCAGAGATTCTGCCAAGCACGTAATTTCACGGGCGGACCAACAAAAGATTTTTCGGAGTATTTCTACAGTCTAGAGGTGCCTAGCCTTTAGGCCTGTCAGATGAGCCCGTTCGCGTTCGAAGTCTTCACGACTATTGAGTGTAATCATTTTATCTATCCAACGAGCCTAGCCGTTAGCCTTCGGGATTTGGCAAAGCGGCTCGTGCGTGTGAGGTCTTTAGTGTAATACTGCAAAGTGAAGATATCCGGAAAATGGCTAAGTTTGGAGCGGTAATCTTAATTAAAATACGCACTGGAGTTTTTGAGGTCTTAGAAGCAGTTTTCTTGTCTCATCACCTCCAGAGACTTCTCTTGTAGGCCCGTCTGGCTGTCCATTAAAATAGATAGTGCCTGAATCAGGTCATCCCAGCTCCAGATATCAGAGGTCAAAGTAGGGTACTTGGATGAAAGTTCGACTTTCGTCAAAATGACATCAGTGCAACTAAGAGCCAGGGGCGCTTTTACTTTTGAGGCCCTTAACACAGCTTTCAGATATCGTGCATACAGTCGTTGGATGCAAAATATCCCTAGTCATGCAGTGAGTTTCATTTCCTGTCAACAGGTTTCACCGTTCCGCGAAAGACCATTTTGAAGTGTCAGATGGCGTTTGAGAAAGCTAAATCAGTCGAATCCGTAAAAGCAATTTAATCAAAGGCGCCTAATTTTTCAAAGGGTTAAACGATGGATTTTGCAGTAGTGTCTCCATAGACATTTCTTCTTTGTTAGTAGGCTTTCCGATGAATTTTCCAGATCAGTCTCAGCATCACTTGGTCATCCGGAAATCAGTGTCGAAGTTGGCCAATCGTGACAGTGCTGTCAGCTATAAAATAGGGAGTTAGTAAAAAGTGAAGTATCTTGAGCAAATGGACGCCTATGTGCTCAAGAGATGACTTTTCAGAATCGTTGAAGTCTAACGATAAATCTCAAAGCTTCATTCCGAATTGTCAACTAAAGTTCAAAATATTTAATATTTATTTTGCAATTTTAGCATTTAAAATGGCGATTTTCTATTTTTGGCGCCCTTGCTAATTGCATGATAATAAATATTTTATTATTTATTTAAATTTGAACTTCCAGTCAGTGGCAGTGGAACTGAAAGGCAACCAATCAGAGGTCTTCTATTCTTGTCAGGGTTTTCAATTCTTGCAGTTACCAATTGATGCGAATTCTTTCTTATTTAAGTATGGCGCCATCTTCATTCATCCATCAAGCTTTGAGAAGTTCATATTTTTCAAAGAGAAAATTCGATTTTATTAAGAGAAATTCATATCTTCAGAAGAAATCGAATTCTCTCAATTTTCAAAGGCGTATTTCTCAAAGACGAATTTTATTAAGAGAAATTCGTGGTTCTATCAATTTTCAAAGGTGCACATCTTCAAAGCAAGTCCATTCATTCAAAGGAATTCGCAATTCATAACTTCAAAACAATTTGCAAAATTCCTCAATTCTCAAGGGCATATTTATTCAATATTAGTTGGAAAATTCCTTCAGAGTTTAAAGGCGAATTCTCAAACTCCAGATAAATTCGTATTTTCTCAAGACAAATTCAAAGGAAATTCGAATTTCTTCATAAAGGTGCAAATTTCAAGAGAGGAAATTCGTGGTTTTTCAAAACAAGGCGAATTCTTCTAGTTCAAAGGCAAAATTCACATCAATTTCTAGAGGCGATTTTACCTAACATATCTTTTTGCAGATCAAAGTTCACAATTATCAGTAATTTGAAGAAATCTAAGGCGGTTTTCACAGAAGAAGGCATCATAAAAACGTCTTTTTGCATCCTTTGATCTTAGATTTCTTACAAAATACAAATTGTATGTTCCTAAAATTGGAGAATTTGGCAAGTCTCAGTATCTGGATCATTCTCATATAATTTCCTAGAGTTAGAAACGTGCGTTTGATTTTTCACGAATTTTTAACTTCAGAACGTTCGTTCTTGAGTTACTAATTTTCTCAAGTGAAAATCTTTGTACAATCGAATAGAAGTTGAATTTTCGCAAATCTGACGTTCTAGGTTGTCTTAGAATCCTTTCCTAGACAAAACCCATATCTCGGATTTTTCGCTGAAAATAATTCTTCGAAAGGCTATTTTTAACTCTCGCAGGCTATTTTTAGCTTTCCAGAAATCTTGTCAGAACATAGTCGAGTTCACAGTCAACAGGCTAATTTTTCAGAATGCAGTTCACTCAGCTCGAATACAGGACCAAAACAGTCCTTACTCATGATTTTCTCAGGTTGGTTGAGACAGACCTTCACAAAGTATTGCTAGAAGCAGTGCTAGATCCAGTCAAAATCAGAAGTTCGATCATTCAGAATATTGAGCAATCTGGTTTACTAGAGGCCGCTTCCATACCTATCTCCGTTCACTGTGTTGAATTTGTGATGGCTTGTATTAAGCATTACAATCCTACTACTCGTGAGATAGCGTCAGTTGACGGACGGGTCATTTGCAGTCTCAAGCCTTTGGACATCGAAAAGAGTTTTGGCATTCCTCAGCACCAGAACAGTTTAGTTATTTCTATGGAGCAGTGTGCACAAGCATTTGATGCTGATATGGACAAATGTCAGAAGAAGATGGCAGAAAGATGGTTAAAACAAGCAAAGAACATATTGCCAAATAATGTGGGTCGTGGTGAGTACAAGGATGAGTCGCAGCGATTCTAATTACAATACAAGGATGAGTACGCGATTCTAATTACACTCTTGAATTGTGTCTCAGGTCAAGCACACGCAAATGTTTTCCAGCCTTGGATGTATTACATTATTGGTCGCATCATTTCTGGGCAGGAGCATTATGACTGGGCATCCTTCATCAGCGATATTCTCCACAGGCAGATCACCGGTTTCCTAGTTGCTCATGAGTTTCACATGTTCATATCTCGTGTACTTGATCGCTTATCAGGGTCAGTTCCGAGGACTTAACACCGTGGGCATTCTCATTGTTCAGAAAGTTTATCAGTATTATGATCAGCTTGAGTTCACCAGAGCTGAACGTCATTTCAAGCGTGTTCACGAGGCTTTCTTGACTTACACAGTGAGGAATTTGGACCGGGAGTTGCACGTTCGTATCTCGGTAGTTGCTAGGGCAGCGATGGATGGATGGGCAGATTGGTTTATTCAATTCCCAACATACACCTACATCCGAGTTGTTGTACCCAAACCAAATTTTTTGCTTCATCAAGGTATTTTGCATTTAAAAGTCTAAATCTTGCTAATTTGTTGTAAAACACAGTTTTGGGCAATGTCGAGCATGGAGTTTTTGTCAATAGTTTGTCAGTCAAAGTCAGTTATATTGGTCAAAACCAGAAGCAGAGACTCAAAATGCAGATTTTCACGATGGAGGAGCATCTCAGACGACATTTCATATTGCAGACGGTCATGTTAATGATCGAAACAGAGTTTTTAAAGATCAAATTAGGGAGATTTCTCAAAGGAAAAGCCCAAAAGCGCAAGTATAGCTCAGGGGCGCCCAGTTTGTTGGAGGTCAAGATTCTGGTTAAAATGCTCAAGCATCCAGTCAATCTCTTTAGAACTAGTCTGGCTATCCGTCGAGCTATCCAGCGAAGCATTCCGAGAACCACAGCTCTGGTTATCAGCAACAGAAGTTAAAATCCCTAAATTTTAGGAGATGAGAATTTTGCTCTTTTCAGGCAAAAGCGCGCCTCTAGCCTCAGGGCGCCCATCTCAAAGCAGGGGTAAATCTTTACAGTTTCGTTGCCGGATGCAGTCAATCCGTTCACAACTAGTCTGCTTATCCGACGAGATATCAAGTGCAGTCATCCGAATCTCAGATTCCAG
>VDFB02054532.1:0-18021 GCA_007258455.2 Sequoia sempervirens | reverse complement strand
CATGATCAAGGAGTATATATATATATATAATGTTAAAACAATATAAACATTTATAAATTCAATCAATATAAAACACATATACGAAATTAACTTACTAATGGCGATAATCATGCCCCCTTCAACGGACCATTTTACAATGTTTTATTGTGATTAAAAGTCATCTCGTCTTTAAGCCCTTGCAATTATTGCAAGGACAATAACATTTCCCATCACCCTTTCTTTTCAATCTAGCCCACAATCTATCAAGTGTCTCTTCATTTTGTTCTGGACAAATAGTATCTAACATGATTTTTCTTTGCCAAGCTTGACTATTTCGATCTTCAAAAAATATCAAACTCACACTCCAATAATTTTTATTCATAGACAAGTAACATAGTCTAATAATTCTGATATTTTACACCAAAAAAATTTGGCATGCAACCACCCCTACAAAAGAGAAGATAGTCTGAAGTTAATGACACCAAAAACACTTTACAATGCTAATTCCAAAACTTATTAAATTCTGATTTTACTATGATTTCCAACTGTTAAGACTCCTAAAATCAGAATATTGAACTTGATCACAAAATTCCTACAACAATGGAGGTAGCGAGCTAGTAAGAGCAAGTGACCCATTCCTATGGAGCAATGAGTCATAATCATCATTGCTAATGTCAATACGGATTTATCCTTTTAGTTAAAGATGCAATGTGTCACTTCTTATGACGAGCTTATCCCTAGGGCCCTCAACATTGAGAGAGCCCTAATAAAAAACAACAGAAGCATTGGTAAGAGCATCATTAGGGTACAAACCCTAGGCCTCCGTAGAAACATAAACAATAACTATAGCGGATTAGTGAGGTTCCAATACCAGAAAGATTGAGACAATGTAGGTAATAACAAAATCTTGCAATCTAAAGATTGTAGCCAATAACAAGCACACTATGTAGCTTACTGACATTTGTAAATGCAATCTACGGAAAGAAGAATGACAAATACTTTGAGATGTGATACTAAAACAGGCTAAGCAAAGGACAAGATAATAAAGCTCAAACCTTGCATAGTAAAGTGGAGATTTTAACAGTGAGTTTCCTTTACCCCTTGCTGACCTTAAGAGTTTTTCAAATGCTTTTGGTAGTGTTAGACAAGGCAAATGCAATTAGGGAATGACTGTCCAAATGAAGTAACAGTGGTAATCATAGGTTCAATGTTTTTTCTTAGCCATTAATATTGTATAATGGAGGTAGTGGATTGCATGTTTGAGCAGTGTTTTGAGACTCACCAAAGATGGGAAAATAGTGAATAATACCTTGTGGACTGTGAAGTAGTGTCAATAAGGTTGAAGAATCTTAAGAACTACAATACCATGAAACAATGAGTCCCCTATAGTAAGTAGGCAGTCTATAGGGCATAGTTTGATTTTATAGAAGGATGCTCATGAAAGGAATCTTCAAGTGATAGTGTGAGTGAGCTGTTTGAGATTACATCTATGCGTACACTTAGTCTTAAAAGGAAGTTAGAAGCAAAGAATGCAAGAAAAAAAAAAAAAAAAAAAAAAAAAAAATCAAATCAGACAATAACAAACAATTCACAATGTTATCTTCCATAATTCCTTTAGTTTGAAGACAAAAATTTCATTGTATCTTCATGATGAAAGTGGTGAGCTTAATGGTCAATCACTGGCAACCATGATTTTAAAAGATGCTATTGTTCTTATGGAGGCAACATTTTCAGCAAGGCAAAGGAGTGGTGGTTTGGAAAAATGGAAGGTATGAATGAATTGCTTTATATGCATATTATGCAGTCTAGCTTAAGACAAAATTCTTAGAAGAGATTGAAATGGATTATGGAACTCAAGGGTTACCATGATAAAGACTAAAACAAAGACTAAGATCTATTTAAAGCCACTTTCATGAAGATATTCAATATGTCACATGCGCCAACCTAGTAGCCGGAGTGTCGATGCTGCCAAAGAGGATATAGTGTGTCAAGAAGATTTAGGAGATCTCCACATTATCTAGCTCATGCTGCGGAAATACACTACTTTATTTATTTTTAATTAAAAGAAATCATTCTAAATCCTATAAAGGATACATTGATACTTCAAAAGCCTCTGAAGGAATTTGAGATTATGCAAATATATGTCAACATTCATAAGGTTTAGAAAATCTTTATCACTCTCTAGAATAGCCTATTAAACATGGGTTGTGCTTGAATGCACTACATAATTGATATAACACAACCACTCTACATATCAACCAGAGTTATAGGCTCTTTATTGCAGCAAGAGGTAACCACTCTTCGATCATACTATAATTACATCCTAACCTGTTAAACTTGAGACAACCTGAATGCACCCAATGATGATTGACACCTAAATTATACAACCTAAATTAACTACATTATATATGAGTGCTTCCATTTCTATCACAAAATAGCCACATTAAACTTGGGTCACACATGAATGCATCCTGTATTTGTTATAGCACAACTGTGCCAAATGACCAATACAGTTATGGATCACATAATTACATTCACAAGAATTTGTTCCTCCGTTGTGATCTTATGGTGATTCCACACAACAAAATCTGGACATGAAATTCTCAAAACCCTTAACCTCTACAAATGAAATATGATGAGATGTTGCTTTAAAATATGATTTTCAAACCTGGAACTACAAATCTGACTTCACAACTCAATTATGCAAAAAGACTGTCTCAAGTAGAGCAAAACACTGTCGCAATAAATCAGGCGCGAACTCACTTTTCTTTATGTCGGCCACAATTTGATTTTTTAATTTTTCATGTTTGTCGAACATTCGACGAAAATAATAGCCGACATTTCGACGAACACCAAGTTCATCGATATTTCGACGAACGTCGGGGATAAACTTTCAAAAAAATTGGAAATTGCACATCAAATTTTACAAGCACCCGATGAACATCGAATTTTACATATTTTGTCAAATAGTTTCATCGTATTTTGCAGTCAAATGTATTAGTGCAAGCACTCCTTCCACACAATTGAATTTGGTCACCCCGTAGCCTACAAACGAGTATTTTACCACTCAAGCAAGCACATCGGGTCTCTCGTCAATGGAAGTGGATACCATTGATATAAAATATTTTATGCATACTTTTGCTATTGAATTAGTCATTATGAAACAACAAGTGAAACCTCTGAAAATGACTACTTAGGTCTATGGAAAAGGAAAGCTTCCTTATCAATAGAATTCATATCAAGGATCCTAAAGAGGAGGAGGTCAATAGATGTCATCAACAAATCAGATAGTTCCAATTACTATGCCATTACAAACAGTCAAGGGTAGTCTGAATAAGGAAGTAGTCCCAAGCCATAACAATTTGGAAGAGGACGAAAATGTTTGGTGCTTCCCATGCAATGATAACCATATGTCCCAAAACTATCCAAGGGGAAATATGTAGCAAAAGATGGCAGAACAAAGGATTAAGGGTATGTTTTCAAATGCGAAAGAATATAGATCACCTGAAATGGAGAATGCTCATTTTAGAGCATAGATGCAAGGGATGCCCATTGAATGAGAATTAGACATTGCACCTGACCAAGCTCTTCTCTCATGGTTGGAGGAAGATGAGGTTGTGTTCACAAATGGAGCCCTAAAAAATGGAATTCCACACTTGTGCAATCTGATTGTGTAACGCCCCGCTGTGCAAACCCCAAAGGAACTAATAAATATGCAATAATTTTTTATTTTTTTTAAAAAGAGCATATTAAATGTACTTAAGCATTCCAACATAAAAATGTTCTAAGTTGCACCACTAAATCCCTTGGGGTACACGAGGTGACATTACTACACTAACCCATAACAAGGATAATAGATTAAACAATAATTAAACAATTACGTAAACCATTCATTCTCACATCACCATTTAAAACATTCATACAAGTAATCCATATTAAACCATATATGCAAAACACAAATGAATTAATCATAAGGATAATATATATATATATATATATATATATAGAGTATATATATATATATATATATATATATATATATATATATATATATATATATATATATATATATATATATATATATATATATATATATATATATATATATATATATAGTATATAGGTAAGTATATATATATATATCCCGCAGATACAACTTAACATAATCAATAATTACAATTCATAGTTCTCGAATGATTACATGGCCTAAATATACATTACACCAATATGATATTACAACATAATGCACATATAACAAATTACATCAAGATCCTCCCAACACACATGGGAGTCGATACATCAACAAATAAATTACATCTAAAGTATGTACATACATCTGGTACATAAGAACACTGGATCAACAACATCTGCTAGAACCCTGCAATAAAAGAAACAACTGCATCCAAAGGGAACCCAACGGGGTGCGAAGCACGTTCCACCAAACCACCCCCGTGCTGGGAGTTAACAAGGAAGGATCCCCGACCAAGCACATCTAATAGTAACACAAGACTAACTCTAGACAAGGTAACATAATGTCACAAGACCACACTGAAAACTAAAGAACAATAATTAACCACAAGACATAACAATAGACCACTTTTGAAACATAACAATAAATCACTTTACAGTTGATACAATAGTAAATCATGGAAACACGTCATCAATAATTCTCAATACATAATATCAAAGATGACTTCCAGAGGACTTCAATAAAATAACACAAATGGAATGTTAGAGGAGAGTGTCATCGCATGGTTTCACATGGATTATCTAGACAACCTATCATAAGGTGTCGCCTCCATCTATACATGGATTATCCAGACAACCTAGTTTAAGGTGCCACCTCCATCTATGGTTCTCCTGACAGCCTATCTCAAGGCATTGCTCCATAGGGTTACTCATGCAGACTCATTAACCTTTCGTGAAGACAAGGCAATGATCTTGCCAACCACGGCCTTCTCAGTCCCCTTTAGTCTGTGATAGCACTAACAAGCGGACGAGGCATCACAATTATCTTATTAATCTTTAATCCCCACCCATGATTTATTACTTCTAGGTTATCACTGATTATTCTAACTCTATGTGGGTTACCCTAACAGCCCCTTTGTGTGTCGGCCCCCACTAGAGCCACTCTCTCTAGACACTCAAGCACAAAGTACCCAACAAAAAAGGATTGTAACAACAAGAACACTGAACCAATCAATTGGATCCTCTGCGAGGCATAACCATCTCGCCCAATACATATGAACAACACCCACAAAATAGTACAATCCAAGTGCAAACTAAAATCACAACCACAGTCAAAGCATAGGCCAAGTATCAAATTGCAAAATCAATAATGGTATCAGTATTCCCACCTCTAGAAGTCCTAATCAACAACTTAAGTTCCTATAACAGGATAAGCTAACTCTAGGGTATTCCCGCAAGACATAAACCCAAACAAAAGAAAACCACAATCGACTCAATGACTAGTCTGAAGAGTAAGCAATTTGCATAAAACAACAATATACAACACATTCTAAAACACAATAAATTTTGTCAATAATTAATCAATTACTCAAGAACACCCAATTAATTAACACATAGTTTATCTCTAATTTCCATAATTACATTAGCATAATAACAATATATATGATTTTTCCAACATTGCTATATATGAAATTATATAATTTTTCCATATTCTCAACATATAAAAATTATATATATATATATATATATATATATATATATATATATATATATATACAATTAAAACATATATTCCAATTTTATGCATTTAAAATATATTATAAAAAATTGTCTTATTGAATAAAGAACTTGATAACCACACATACATATACATACATACATATATATATACTATAAATTAAAATTGAATAAAACTAATTGAAATTATTAAAAAATTTGTAGGAGAAATAATAACAAATAAAATGAATTTAAAAAGAACCTTTCCCCATCGGGTCCCTCACGTGGAGCTCCACAAGACATAGTATCAGGGCAAGTGGGGGTACTGCGAATCCCCATCACTGCACTCCAAAGAGCTCTTTGCTATCAGAAAGAAATGCTGGTGGTCGACATACCACCATCGGGGCTGTACAGACGCCTCGACCGCCACCCACCCCCAATATTTTATATATATAATATTTTTAATATATTTAAATTTTATTTTATTTTATTTTTATTTTATTTTCTTTTAAATTTTGTTTTCAATAAAACATGAATTTCTCACATCTAATTTCCTTAAACAAAATTTATTTTTATAAATCATTTTGCAACTGACCAAATAATACATTTATTTATATAATTTTTATTTTTATTTTTATTTTTAATTTAACACAATTTTCCTTCAATCTTTTTTTGTTTTAGGTGCAGATTTCTTTAATTCAGCAATGCGCTTCCAAGAACCTATGTAAAAAATATATTATTTACAAGTATAAAGATAAAGTATTTAATATATATATACATATATATATTTGGTCAGAATAAAATACAAAAATCACCAATATGATCAACAAATCGATTTTCACCAAAACCCAAAATAAATAGAGCATACAATTTTAGTTTCCACAATAATTGAATTTTTTTTCCAAAACAATAATTTCACCACTAAAATTTTATTGAATAATTTCAAAGGATTTTATTATAGTTTTCCACAGATGATTTGAGATTTTTAAGATAAACAAGTTTTCAATCACGTAACTACTTGTTGAAAACATAGAGAATTTGATTTTCAAAACATACAACAATCAGATATTGTTTATGTAACAATAAAATAATAATAAATTTAAAAGAAGAAACCTCGAAGTCCTTCGGGTCAATGGTATAACTCCTTCTCGTGAGCCTCTTCTCAATCCCTACCTTCAACTCTCTCTCTTCCGACCCTATTTCACATCAACAATTCTGCAATCTTTAAATGATAAAATCATTTTTCTTTTTCTTTTTGGCACCAAACAACAGTAGGTGGCCTCCTTTTGTCTCAGAAACACTTCATAAAAAAATGATAAACTGTAATCAATTTTAGCTTTTTCCCCTCAAAAATTCCTCTTCTTCTCACTGGTCCTTTTCCAACTCTTTAAAAGCACACACCCTATCTGCCAATTTTAATTAAAATTTAATTATTTTTTCAATATATTATCCACACAAGATTTTCTAATTTAGTATTAAGAAAAAGATAATATTTAATTATCATCATCAATATTCATTTAAATTAATTTCTTACATTCTTAATTAATAAAATAACTTTTTAATTTGCAATATATTTGAAATTCAACATTTAACCAACTTACAATTAATTAAAACAACAAGGCAACATTAATTAATCTTATAAAATAAGATTAATTAAATAAACACTAACCATATAAATAAAATAAATATTAAACAATCAAACTACACAACGATAAAGAAAAAACCTCAATCATGACACAACAACTCACAACAGGATGATGGACTTGGGATGGGGACACTTTCAAATCAACTCCCTTTTTTCAACATTTTACCCGTTGGATTAATTTTAATGCTTGCCCTGTCCTACAAAAGCAAGTGGAATCAAGACTTATTCCTGCAAATCCTGCATATAAATAAATGTCAAGTAACACACATATATATATATATATATATATATATATAATCAAAAACATGATGTCGTGAGAAGGAATTGCAGCGTAGCAGGGCACTCGTGAACGAGTGGTGCTACATTGTCCTCTCATCTAAGCTATACTAACAAATACAATATCAATGATGAAATAATATTTTTAATTAACTGATCACATCATAAAATAAATTACTAAAACAATGCATCAAAATATATAACTGGAATCAAATTAAACATCATAGAATCAATGTAATCATAATGTCATCAATTGAAGTAACATAATCATCAATCACTCTAAACTAACCAATCCACCAAACCTAAACCATAAGGAGTACAATCACAGTCATGAACTATCAAACCAAAGTATAGAAAGAAGACAACTCTAAACAATAACAGGAGGGGTATTACAAATTGCAATACAAGATTGAAAAGAAGGCTCACAGGGGAATATGTACAATTGAAGTACCTAAAAATCTGCAAGTTAACCAACCTCAAACACTCATTAGAAGGGTTAGTTTAAACATGCAAATCTACAAATACCTCTATGAAATAACATGCCTATGCTCAAGAAATGTCACAAATAACAGAAAGAAGATCAAGAAGACATTACAAAAGCAAGACAATCACCTATTCCATATTGGATTGGTGTCAAATGTGCAAATGACCCTTTCCCAATCCTTGCTCAAATCTTAAAATGATGCAAATGCCAATATGATGAAGAGAAAAATCAGTTCTCAAACCAAGAGAGTGACTTTGCATAAAAGTTGTGGATGGATTGATGGAGATTAAGGCCTTCATTTATAGATTTTCTTGATGAGAGATTGGCCAAATGGGTGAATGTGGGACTAAAGATCCACCAATGAGAAGAGGCCACTTGTCAAGTGGTGATAGGCCAAGGGATGTGCAAGATTTGGGAAGTGTGCCCATGAGAGGGAGTTTCAAATTCAAATTTGGGCAATAAATTTTGAGAGGGGGACAAGAAAATGAGATATAAATTCAATGTTGGAGGGACAAATCAACTTGTCATATTTTTCAAACTTGAGGGAATATTCCCCATAAATGCCATGCTGAGTGAAAATGATGACTTTAATAAATCAATAAATTGATTTATTTGTTCAAGTGGCATAATCTAGAGAATGCAAGTGGTTAGGATTAGTATTTGATCATTGTTAGATTAGATTAATGATGATTAGGTGAGTTTGAATTTAATGACTTAAATACTTGATTTATTTAAATCAGAAAAGGATGAAATATGGATTTGGAGATTTAATTAAATAAAGTTTTGGTTTATTTAATTAAAGGGATGATGTTTGATTTATTTGATTAAAAGGTTGATGATAATGTTTATTTAATTTTGAATGAATGACCTTAGGAGATGGAAATAAATGAAATTACCTGATAAATGATTAATTAATTAATGCACCTAATGTGAAACTTAGTTTAGTTGATGAATTAACCTGATTGAATGCACAATGTTAATTTTGCATGTCTACAACAACAAGCTCCGCCATGTCTGCAACCATGTCAACTATTTCCCCCAGAGAAGGAAGATTTTCCGCCCATCATTTAACCTTCTCCACAGCCACATAACTTGCCATCAATGGAAAAGGAGGTGAATAAAGCATTAAGCCTAGCCATGATGGAACGTTTTCTCCTTAAAACAAAAGAAATACCACCGTTTAAGCCAAAGGCCCAAACAGTTGGGATGCTTAATGTAGTGGAGCAATTGAAGAAGGCACCTACCAATGTGTCATTGTGGGATGTCATATAAATTCCTAAGAAAAAACCCCTACTTCAAGAAGCATTAAAGGTGGAGGAGAAAAGTTTGCAAGTGAGCGCAACTCAATTGAACAATCAGAGCATAAATGACAAATATGTGCTTCCCCCTTAGGCTCTGAAAGAAATGACTTATGCAAATAATGTGGATAGCGTTAAGGAAAAAGAGGTAAGTGAAATAAAGCCCACAACCTTCTTTTTAATGCTTATAGTAGGAGACAAATTGTTGCATAATAATATGATTGATTCAGGAGCTAGCACAACTATTAAGCCAAAACAAGTGGTAGATGCTTTAAAAATTAAGTATGAACCCCTTGAAAAAGGAATTATGCAATTGGACGAAAAGAAAGTCCTAATCATTGATCGGATAAAGAATCTATCCCTAACACTCTTCTCCTGCCCAAGCCAGATAGTCACTTAGGAGGTAGTAATAATAGACATTCCACCAATTTTTGGAATGTTTCTATCAGAGATTTCACCACCAAACTTGGTGAATGCCTGGCATTTGATTGGTCCCACTTGATATTCAAAACCAAAAATAGAGAAAAGATGAAGATTTTATTTGAATCCTTGCATCCCAAACATATTGCATACAATACAAATATATTGATACATCTACTCTTCACTAGGAGAGATATTGCATAGAAATTCCTACAGAGGAACAAGATACAAATGAGCATATTTCAGAAGAAGAGATGTTGCTCAAACAGTTCACTAATTTTGATCCATTTGGAAACTTTTGTGCTACAAGGCTGAGTTCCTATGTGATTTTCGATGGAGATAAGGTCTTTCCAAAACTAATGAAGAGTCAAGAGGAGCCTGACGATCTATCAGATAATCATGTATGGACCATACATTTTGATGGTGTCAAGTGCAAATTTGGTCCTAGAGTAGGTGTCTAGTTGGTATTTCTAATGGGATCGGAATACCCCAAAGCTTATTACTTCCAGTCTCCATGATTTTCCAATGATACTAGATATAAAGTATTGGTCCATAGATCGAATCCAATAGAACAAATAGATGCAAGTAAGAAACAAGCTATCAAGAATTTAGAATCAATAGTAAGCCAGATTTGCAGGCAAGCAACCACAATAAATACAAGGCTAAGATATCAAGTACATAATGTATGGGATCTCATCAAATTTTTTGAAGATTTCAATATGCAAGGGAATCCCTGACCTCAAAATAGTATCCTCCATCAGATGTTTCTTATCAAGACACATTTGGAATCAATTTCCATTCCAACAAAGAAAATATTCTTCATAGTTTTGAAGGATTGTAATAAGCTTAATGTCAGAAAGTGAAAAATATTAGCAATTGGTAGGAGGGCCTCTCATAGGAATAAAAGAAGATTGAAGGAATTATGCTGCAAGTATGATCTCAAAGGCTATGACCCAGGTATAGTCCAACCGACGATTGCTTTGTATGAAGAACCCAAGTCCATCAGGCAAAAACAAAGTATAATCTGCCCAAAGGTTGAAGCTCTGGCAGCACAAGATTTCATAAAATGGGGCAAGACAGAGGTCATATGTCCTATCAAATTTCTCACCTAGTTATCAAATTTTGTCCCAGTTTGGGAAAGGGATAGGGATATCCAAATATATGTTGACTTTCAAGACTCAAGAAGGATTTTGCTGAAAGATCATTACCCTCGGACACTGATGCGGTAGTTCTCCCAGGCTCTAACTAGGATAGAGATCTCATTGATACATGATTCCCTAAGGAATGATGAAGTTTTAATAATGGAATCTAACTAACTAATGACGACGTCTACCACCAAGTCAAAAATGTTTCTATACTCAAGAACACCATTCAGGCTCTTTGATGCTGGTGTAGTTTTTCAAAGGGAAATATGCATTACTTTTAAAAAATGGGCCAACCAGATGATTTTCATATATTTAGGAAATTCATTAGACAAAGATAATCATCCCAATCATCTAAAAGGATTTTCTTCAAAATACTAACGATTTCCTGTAAAATGGAGCAGAGGCTGATGATTTCATTTTTACAATAGTCCACTATGAAACCAATAGCACAATAGCTCTTTTGATAATGAAACTTAATCAATATACTTCCTCACGCATTACACAAAATCTGAGCTACATTCACTGGAATTCAATATTATAGAGAAAAAAAGAAATTGTAACACACCTATTACACAACAAATACTATTCAAGGCTCGGCTGATGAAAATTCCATCGAAAACTTCAAACAAATAAAAAAACCTCTATATATCCATATGTATACAATCACTCCTATCTTAATCTATAATTGGGCAATCAAATTACCAACCCTAACCATTTTAACAAAATAACCTAGATTTAACTACTATTGCTCCTATGGTAACGAGTATAAGCCCAAAAATCCATAGAGATAACTACAAACAATAAATGAGCAACAGAAAAATTACAAACCCTAACCATATTTCATGATGAAACAAGAAAAGATTCAACTACAATTTCTCTACCCACAGAAAATGATAATGCTAGACATCCATGTAGAACGGCTTACAAAATCCAAACAACAAAAACAATCTATACAAAACACCCATCTAAAATGACTTATAGATTACAGAGAACAACTTTTTTAAAACCCTCCAATCCAGCACAAAAAGCAGTGAAACCTAATAATTTTTATAGTTGTTCCCTATGAAACAAACCAGGGAACCGCAGATGACAGATCTTACAATAATCCGCTATCAACCCAACGCCACAATGGCTCTTTTGACAATGCAACTTAATCAATATACTTTTTCACATATTGTGCAACACATTAGTGTTCAAACCCTCAAACCAACATGACAATGGCTCTTTGACAATACAACTTTTGTCAAAGTATACTCTCCCACACGTAACATTCAATATTGCATTTACTTGTACATTTGCCATGCGTGCCAGGATAGGGAACATTAGGCCTCATTCGAACAAACACTTGCCATTCACATTCCCCATATCCAACACACCATTCTCGACCACTATGAACCCACATAATTACCAACGCCCATGTCACCACAAAAAAAAAATGGTGGCCTCCATGCCACTCGGCAGGCCCCCCTCGCTGGAAAATCCAATTCGCTGCAGGGCTAACAAAAATCCCAACAAAAAATTCAAACAAAATAGCCTATCGGCTAATAAGAAATATGAAATGAAATGGTTTCTTCAAATATAAGACATATAAGTTATTAATTTATGTAAATTAGTGATAAATAATTTATCTAATTTTTGATTCCATGACAATAATGATATCTTCAAATTTGAAAAAATTTCTAATTGTTTCTAATCATACATTTTTTCCAAAGAATTAATATAAATATTAAAACAAAATGAAATATAAATGTAGCTTCTTATGAAATCAAATTTTAAATTTTATTTATGATGTTAATGGTTTTTTTGTCAATATAATTATTCAAAGTTGTCATGAATATGAAATATAATGACCTATAAATATCAGGAGTTTTATGCACTATATGTTAAAGAATATTAGAAGAGTTTGATTAAAAATTAGTTTCTTTTGTAAATAAAAATAAAGAGAATGCTATAGTCATCTAAAATCAAAGGTGAATTGGGAGATGACACTTCACAGGATAGGGTGAATTGGGAGTAAACAAAATTATTTCTCCCATGCGATGGAGAAAATTAAGGAAGATAAACTTCTATTTTTTCACCATCTGGTGGTGGACATAGCTTTAGTTTGTTGCAAATTTATGATCTTTGTCATTTTCTATAGCATCTTCTGATTTGCTCTAGTTTTCTATAAAAACAAGACTTGTAATTTTTTTTTAAGAAGTTGAAGAGGAAAACAATGTTTTTGTATTGCTTAGCAATTGAGTATACTCTATTTTGTTACTCTATTTTTCTTTTGTCTCTGCCTATTCATCAAATCCACACACTACGGTCTGTAGATTCCCAGAGCTTCTTTTTTTAGTTGAAGAAAATAAGATAGCAGTAATGGCAACATCATTTACAAGAGAAGACTATCTACACTGACAGATAAATTTCTTACAACTAATATTTGGTCAAAGTTATCCTATAGAGATGTCATACGTTTTTCCCTACTCTCTTAGAGATGGCGATTCTTGTGGAAGAAAATAGTCATTTTGAATTTTCGTTGCGAATATTTTGAGAAGCAAAAAGATGAAAACATACACTTCATAATTAGCAATGCCCTGCTTCACCTAGATGCTCATCTTTCTTGTTTCAACCTTCGAGTCACCTTGGATGACCCTAATAGTGACCATATGGACAATTGGATTTTCCTTGTAGCTGAAAAACAGGTGGAATGCATGGCTTTACAAATCTCTTATAGAGATCCCAAGACTAGTAAGATGTTGAATGATTTTTCCATGGTGGAGCTTGGGGACTATGTTTGTAAGTGTGAAAACCTTGTTAACCTACAATAGTTCAATGAGTTTCTTTTTGAGTCTTTTGGCTGCTAAAATAGGGAAATGTGGACTAAATGATTAAACCATAGTTTACATTTATATACATTACAAGGATTCCTTATAACTAATATAGAATTCAAGCATATCAGAGAAATGATAAATTTAAGTTTATATTATAATCTTCATGGCTAGAGGTTTTTTTTGTTTTATTTTTTAAATGTGGTGGTGTTCAACTTCTTAAGTTCTACTGTAGTTGGTGAAACTATTAGGACAAAAAATGAGTTGTCAAAGGATGGGAGTGTAGAGTTTATGAATCTAATTTGAAAACATGAAGCAAAATAAAATGCTAGTGTAGATTGGATAATGGAAGAAATATGAATTTACAAGTGTCTATATATGTCACATTTATAAATATAAGGAAGAGTAATTAATATCTTTCTCTTAAGAAGATTTGGGAAAATGGAATCACTTATATATGCATTCTTAGATTGTTGTCCCATAACTAGAAATAGCTACTCACGTAACAACCTTAGGTGCTAGTGTGATGACAATAAACATTGGATCGATTGTGGTAGCTGATTCAAGTAGGATTTAATAGATGCTAATTAAGTTCAGTCTACTAGGTGGTTTAGACTCATAGGAATATGTCAACTATAGTGGAAAAATATTTGGTTCTAAACTTCGTTGAACAACTCAATAAATCACTCTTGAATAATGCTTTCTATAGTTTTTAAAAGGAAAATTTTTGCTTATCAACAATTTTGGTCAAATTTGTGGAAATAAATGAAAATATGTTAGATCTTGGCTCTAGGAAAAATCTAATCTATGCCATTGCTCAGTTGGTTGATAGGAAAGTCATTCATCTGAGTGTTCATAGTTGTTATGAACATCTAATTGAAAAAGAAACCCTTTCAATTAAATGAATAATCCAATGGCATATGAGAATGCAACCCTTACAAGTTTATATCTTAATTTACTCCTTAAGGATAGTAAGAATTAGGGTATACTATACAATGGGATGAGGAGTTACCTTACCCTCTACCATAAGGAGTCTAAGAGTATGTATTGCCCTTAGAAAATTAACTAGTAATTACATACATGGTTGTAATTAAGATGAGAACCTACTAAGCTTGAGTTGGGAACCTACTTCTAGTCCAGTGCTAAGCCCGAGCTAAGGAATAGTACTTTCTCAAGATGGATGGTAGTCTAGGAGTAGTACTAGGCTTGAGATGGGCAAAAGACTAGGGGCAGTATATGCTTGAGATGCACAATAGTCTAGGGGCGGTGCTAAGCTCAATATGGATGGGGTCTAGGGGTGGTACTAAGCTCAAGATGGACAATAGTCTATGGGCAACACTAAGCTCGAGATGGATAAGAGTCTAGAAGCAATACTAAGCTCAAGATGGTCATTAGTCTAGGAGCATTCCACACCAGTGATGGTTACCCTTGGTTGCTTAGCTGATTAGATGGATAGCTGAAAGGTGGATTCCCAGCAACCTCAAGTAGATAAAACTAACTCCCTTTGAATCCTTATAGCTGTTGAAAAAGGAATTATAAGCTTACCATAACTAAGTACACCTTGGGAAGAGGGTCACTAGGAAGACATTTTTTCTCATAGCTTTATGGGCTAGAATGAAAATTTTCTCTCTCATCATGGGCCACATAATCCACTTGGAGGGATGGATAGGGTTGAATCCACTTGGTTGGGATCAGTTTTCACCCCACCATGACTGGAACAAGCGGGGTCTTGGAGATAAATCAATTCACCATTATGAAGGTATGTGCAATCTAGTTAGTAGCATTCCTTTTTATTAAGGAAACAAGTTGTGCTATTATGTAACTGGAATGATGTTATATTGCTTAATTTGATCTCCATTAACGTTCATATGATCTAACCTTCTATGTAATCCTTTTTGCATGATGATGAAGAAAACAAAATTGTCAAGGAATTCTCCTCTTCATTGTGGCAGTTTTTACAGTTTCATCAAACTTCATGATCCATCATCAAGATGATATGCAAAAAAAAAGAGAAAGGAATGAGATCATCCTGATGATGGATCAGGGAGTTTGATTCAAAACTTGATATAAAAATTTTACATAGTTTCAATCTAGAAGCAACTAACAGTTAATGATCATGGATTGTGGAAACTTTATGTTGTTAATATTCAGAATCATTATTTTTGAGAAGGAAGTTAGCAATGCAAAAAAATATGGACAATATGTTTTTAAAAAAATTACATTGTTTATTTTGTAATATTTATGAAGGGAATTATTAAATTATTTTTCAATTATTTTTTGGTTTCTTAATCAATGTGGAGCTTGAGCTACTTTGGTTTTATGGGTTGTGATTGGGGTAGTTTGGCCTGCCTCTCATATAAGATATATAGTAAATATGAAATGAAATGGTATCTTCGAATATAAGATATATAAGTTATTAATTTTTTTAAATTAATAATTTATGTAATTTTTTATTCCATGACAATAATGACATATTAAAATTTGAAAAAAATTCTAATTGTTTCTAATCATGCATTTTTTTCTAAAGAATTCATATAAATATTAAAACAAAATGAAATAAAGGTGATGAAATATAAATGTAGCTTCTTATGAAATCAAATTTTAAAATTTATCTCTGATGTTAATATTTTATGAAATATAATGACCTATAAATATCATAAGCTTTATGCACTAGATATGTTAAAGAATATTAGAAGAGTTTCATTAAAAAAGAGTTTCTTTTGTAGATAAAAGAGAATGATATAGTCATCTAGAATCAAAGGTGAAGTGGGAGTAAACACAATGATTTCTACCATGTGATGGAGAAAATTAAGGAAGATAAACTTCTATTTTCTCACCATCTGGCAGTGGACATAGCTTTAGTTTGCTACAGATTTATGAACTTCGTCACTTTCTATAGCATCTTCTGATATGCTCTAGTTTTCTATAAAAACAAGACTTGTGATCTATTTTTTAAGAAGTTGAAGAGGAATACAAAAGTTTTGTATTTCTTAGCAATTGAGTATACTCTATTTTGTTACTCCCTTTTTCTTTGTCTTTGCCTATGCATCAAATCCACACACTGCACTCTGTAGATTCCTAGAGCTTCTTTTTGCAGTTAAAGAAATTAAGATAATAGTAATGGAAACATCATTTGCACGAGACATACTATCTACAATGTCAAATAAATTTCTTACAACTAATATTTTTTCAAAGTTATCTTACAGAGATGTTGAATGTTTTTCCCTACTCTCTCAGAGATGGTGATTCTTGTGGAAGAAAATAGTCATTCTAAATTTTCATTGCAAATATTTTGAGAAACAAAAAGATGACAACGCACACATCATAATTAGTGATGCCCTGCTTCACTTGGATGCTCATCTTTCCTATTTCAAACTTCATGTCACCTTGGATGACCCTATCAATGCCCATATGGACAATTGGATTCACCTTGCAACTAAAAAATAGGTGGAATGCATGGATTTACAAATCTCTTATAGAGATCCCAAGACTACAAGATGTTGAATGATTTTTCCATGGTGGAGCTTGGGGACTATGTTTTTAAGTGTTAAAACCTCGCTAAGCTACAACTGAAATTCATCAATCTCCCCAAGATTTCCACTAATTTTGGGGTTTTCTAATCCTTGAAAACATTTTATTGTTTCGATATTCAAAATGTGGATGATGCCATGTTTGAAGGATTCATGGATGTATGCCCAGATCTTCAAAATTTGGGGATTGGCGGTTGTTTGGGGTTGAAAAACTTGAAGATATATGCTTCCAATCTCATGTACCTGAATCTCTGAGTTTTAAGCCCTCATATGTCATTGTTGATGTCTTTCCCTTGGTTGATAGAAATTAGCCTCATGAGTTCTGGGAAATACCAAGGGCTTAAATTATTACAAGGAATTTCAAGAGCAGAATCTGTTAAAATAATTACTTTTCATAATTATACAATAGGCGTCAATCCAGGAATTCCTAGTATTATTGTTCTTAATGGGTTTCCTCACCTTGAGGAGTTGAGGATGCATGGCCAATGTTTCTAGGTTAGTATTTTGTACATTGAAGTTAAATATTCTTAACTTGTGATGATAGTTCTATATCAGGTCTTGTATGCACTGTGGACAATGGTTATTGGCTTCTATCAATAACAACATTATCTGTTGGTCTTTATATATTTGTGGATAGTAACATTCTTTCTTTCATTCTTGTAAACAAATGGACCCACATTATGTTTGATGTAGGAGATGATGTCAGATGAGATGCCAGTAGCACAGGTGACATTGCCAAATTTGAA